>JADRCD010223202.1:0-38893 GCA_019843815.1 Montemys delectorum
CAAAACTGCACTAAGGTCCCAGGGAGTTGGCTAGGTTTTGAGTACCAGGCATGATATTCCCCTCAGTGAAGTAGGCCTTAAGTCCAATGAGACAGATGTTACCACCAACATGTGAGTGCCATTTATTGTACCTTTATAGATATTTAGCTTGACATATTGGTCATTGTGGTTCACAGCCATTGAATTTACTATGTATATAGTACTATGAATTTCTTCCTTCCATTTTCTGGTATCATTGAAGTAGACTGCAGGATAGATGGTGTCTTAGTTAGGGTTTTACTGCTGTGAACAGACACCATGACCAAGGCAACTCTTATAAAGAAAACATTTAGCTGGGGCTGGCTTACAGGTTAGAGGTTCCATCTATTATCAAGGCAGGAGCATGACAGCATCCAGGCTGGTATGGTGCAGGCAGAGCTGAGAGTTCAACATCTTCATCGGATGGATGCAAGTGGAAGAAGGACTTCCAGGCTGCTAGGGTGAGGGTCTGATAGCCCACACCCACAGTGACACACCTACTCCAACAGGGCCACACCTTCTAATGGTGCTACTCCCTGGGCCAAGCATATACAAACCATCACGTTCTCCTCCCTGGTCCCCGTAGGCTTGTTCAAACATATGAATCTATGGGGGCCATACCTAAGCATAGCATAATTTTAAAAAAATACATTTAGTCCAACTTCAGTTTCTACAATGTTAAAAGTCCAAAGTTCAAAGTCTCTTTTGAGATTCATCCAATCACTTAACTGTAATTCCCAAAGCAAAACAGGAAACCAGCTAGGCACACTCCAAACTCTGCATCTCCATGTCTTACGTCAAAGCAATCTTCAGATCTCCAACTCCTTTTTCATCTTTGTTAACTGCAACAAACTTCTTTTCCTGGGCTGGCTCCACTCCCTGTTAGCAGCTTTCCTCAGCAGGTAACCCACAGCTCTGGCATCTCAAACATCTTGGGATCTCCAAGTCTACTTCAACATCACAGCTTCTTGTTTCAATGTCTGGGATCCACACATGATCTTCTGGGCTCCTCCTAAAGGCTGGCATCACTTCTCCAGCTCTGCCCTCTGTGGCACTCTAAGCTCAGGTTGATCCATTTCACTACCGCTGCTGGTGGTGGTGATCATCCCATGGTACTGGCATCTCCAATACACTGGGGTCTTCCGCTGCAACTAGGCTTCACCAATAGCCTCTCATAGGCTCTCTTCATGGTGCCAAGCCTCAATTCCTTTGCATGATCCCTTCAGTCCTGGGTTGTCAACTGCAACTGGGGCTGCACCTTTATGAGTGGCCTTCCATGGCCTCTCACAGTGCTGAGCCTCAGCTGTTCTTCATGACCTCTTCATGCCTTCAAAACCAGTACCACCTGGGTGACTCTTACACATTACCAAGTCCAGCTGCTACAGGAATACAACCTTGGCTATTTTATTTAATCTAAGGCTACTTGCCAAGTAAGGTTAATGGAAAGATTAGTCAAGTCAGTTATCATGTTAGTGAAGCACTGAATTATAAAATTTGAGATAAATGAAGATAGAATAGAAACTGTGAGAAATGTTTGGAGCATTGGAAGTACATATGAATAGAACAGGCATCTCCCTTAGATTAAAGAGTCAATACATTATGAAAGGGTTAGGACAGACACTGGAACTTGTGATTAAAAAGGAGAATTCCTTAGTGTGTGATTTTCAAGACAGCAATATTTCTTGAGAATACAGAAATAGGCAGGTATAGTATATTTTGAAAATCAAAAAAGTGAAAAATATGAAGTTTTGACGTTAGCCAGAGTGAATCGGAGCTAGAAATGGAACCGAAGATCATGAGTCAAATGCAGAGTCTCCTGTGAGCAAACAAGAGTGGACATTACAAGTGTTGGATTCAGGAACAAAGCATGATGTAAAACACTAAGCCAGGTGTCCTTTGCCTCAGGAGAGTGAAGCAATTTTAATGACAGAGAAAAAAACGATCTTCTGGTATAACTTTCAGGAATAAGGTGATATAAATTTTATAGTCAATTTTGAAAAGTATGGAGGGAAGAGAATTGTGACAAAACAAATTTAAAGAACAGCCAAATGAGACTGTTCAAATTATACAAATTATACTCAGTCTCTATCAGTCTCTGTGGCACAAGAGGAATGTAAGATGCTCCATGTCTTCCTCAAGATTTAAATAAAAGATTTAAATAAAAGATATGAAAGAATTCTAGGGATACTTAAGCAATTCAACCTCAAAGATTTTGCCTTACCAGGTATCAGTTCAATATTCTTCAACATTTATAGATCTCTGGCAACTATGGTATGGAAAAGCTGGTTTATAGCAATTTGCTTGTGGTACTGTATACTGCATCCTGAAATACTCTTAAACTGAGTCAATTCTTCTATGAGTTCTGTTTGCATGAAACAAGATTTTATTTTATAGAGCAGACTGGCCTCAAACTCACAGAGCTCTTCATGCGCATGCCTCCCCAATGCTGGAGGGTATACCTCCACACACAACTGCTTTTTAAATTCTATGATGACTTGTTAAACCTCTTTTTATATTTTGGAGTTAAGAGTTCATTCTAAGTGTATGTGTTATACACTTCTGTGTGCTTTTATTTTCTTTTGAGTGGAATAACTGCACCACACTTTTCTCAGTCTGCGTATGTCCTTAAAGCTGAAATGAACTTATTTTAAGCTGCACACATTTGGGTCTTTCTTCTTTATTCCATTCAGCTACTTTCTATCCTGTGATGATTGGAGAGCTAACTACTCCTATATTCAAAAAATTTAGTGATAGATAAGAACTTATTTTGGCAGTTTTGTTCATTATTGCTCTTGCTGTTTTGTAGTGATGTTGTTCCTTTGAATAATACATAGATTCAACATGCAGAAAAAAATCACTAAAGAAGCATTGGATTTGACCTATACCTTCAGCCAAATGGACCTAGCAGACGACAGAACATTTGACCCAGCAGCCATGGGACAGACATCCCTCTCAAGCAAGTATTTTTAGGATAGGCGGAATATAAAGCTACAAACTAAACATTGCTGAGATTTAGAAAACGTAATTATCAAGTATCTTCTCCAACTACAAAAGTATGAAATTGGAAATCAATCAGAGAAAAATGAAAGAACCTTCAAGTATGTGGATATTATTAGTAAAAAATAAACCAAGAAAAATGAAAAATAAAATAAAACGAAACTATGAGACAAAAGAAACCAGGAGCCCAGCCCAACAATTTTATTGGACACAGCAAAGTCAGGCCGGAAAAGGAGGCTTAGAGAAGCCAGTGTTTACAGGAAAAAGAGTCATGATCCGAAATAAACAGCCTAACTTACCATATCGAAGAACTAGAAAAGAATAACCTAGGCCTAAGATAGAAAAATAAAATAATATATATATTAATATGGAAACAAATGGTAGGGAAATAAAAGAGCAACAAAACCAAATTGTCTTTTTTTTTTGAAAACACAAGCAAAATGGACAAATACTTTAATCAAAATAAATAAAATGAAAAATTAAATGTGAGATATAACTGATAATGCATGAAAATAGGAATACAAGAGACTTTGGTATAAATAATTATATGTAAACAAATAGAATAACCTTGAAGAAATAGATGAAGTACAGTACACATATAATCTACCAAAACTGAATGACAAATAAAGAACTTAGTACACCAATAATAAATAAGTAAAGATATCTATAGAAATATGTAGATGGAGACCCTCAACAGTAGACAGTGCAAAGAGAACGCTAAGCAATGGAGAGTGAAATGAGAAACGATAGGGCAGACTCAGTCAGAGTCTCCAGAGCAGAGGAGAAATGAAGTGGGTACAATATGTGAGGGGCTATGGATAATGATTAATAAAAGAACAAACAGATTACAATCAGGAAAAGGGATATAAGAAAGAAGGAAAGCAAACATCTAAATATCTAAAGTAACTATGAACTGTGCACATCACCAATGATCAAAGCAAGTCCTAAGAACCAGGATTTACGGAAAGCTGCATTAGGTGCAAGACATTTCGTACAAGAACAAGCAGCAAATATAGCTTACAGGTCTTAGAGTATCTCTATTCCCCAAATACTAGCTCTACTATCTTACTACAAAAGCATGGGCACTCGAAATAGAAGTGAATTACCCTCACTGTATTCTAATAAAACTTTATTTAAAACAGGCAATGAAACAAATTTTGCTCATGACTTCCAGCTCGCTAAACTTTAAAATACCAAATGACCCCCAACTTCTCAACAACAACAACAACAACAACAAAAAAAAAAAATGTTTTGGAACTCAGAGATCCACTTGCCTCTGCCCTGAGTGCTAGGATCAAGGGTGTGTGTGCCACTGCACAGTAAACTTTTCTTTAAGACTTGAACCAAAGATCACATACATGTCTCGTTTTCCTTTTCCTTCCCTCATAGCCCACCCAACCCAATTAACTCATGTTAGACTGAGAGATCATGATTGGTCTAAATCACAGAACATAAGCTACAAGGCAAGCGTGCTAAGAAAAATAGTACCAACAGGACATGTTGAACTAACCCTACGAAAAAAAAAACCCTTCAATTGCTGAAGTACCCAGTGCTCTCCACTGGAAATGGAAAAAGGATTAGCTCCTATTAACTCACTCCCTGAACACAGTAGGCTCTTTTCCTAATCTTATAAAAATCGATGATTTCCACCTTAATATCCCCCCAAATTAACTTTTAGGTTAATGATCCATAGATCCTTGTCTTGATGAATGATTAATGTGGGAGGACCCAGTTCACTATGGGTAGTACCACCCTGGGTAGTTATTTCTGTGCTGTACAAGAAAGCAGACTGAACAAGTCACGGGGAGCAATCCAGTAAGCAGTAATCCTCCATTGTCTCTCTTTAGCTCCTGCCTTGAGTCTCCACCAAGACTTTCCTCTATGGTGAAAGTGTCACCTGAGAATAGCAAGTTAAAGCAAACCCTATCCTCAGATGGTTCTGGTCATGCTTCTATCACAGTAGAAGAAACCCTGACGAGAGAGAGAGGGAGAGAGAGAGAGAGAGAGAGAGAGAGAGAGAGAGAGAGAGAGATCCACAGAAAGTTACATAGCTTATTCTCCTAAGAGACAGACTTGTCATGCAAATACTTTGACCAAAATTGCAGTGCTAGTCTCAGTTATAACATTTCCCTATCATCCCACTCTGAACCTAAAAATGGACTTTTTATTTTCTCTCCAATTTCAGGAGGCCTGGACCTTTTTTGGTTTTCCTCCTAAAAACACTGCTGATTGTGTCTTTTGCCTGCATCCTTATAGAAAATAAAACATTGGTTTTGTTTTGTTTTGTTTTGTTTTTTAGAATAGAGCTAATGGTAGCTGAGAAGGAACTGCTCATTGCCGCCCGGCTGACCTTCATCTGACCTTGGAGTGACAGTGTTTCTTGTTATGAAGATGCCAAGACGATAGCACAGCAGATGCTGCTAAATGAAAAAAAAAAAAAATGCAGCGATGAGCTTTTTATGAAATATTGAGACTAAGCAGAGAAACCATTCCTCTGACAAAAATATTCTCAACCACTCCGTGCATTAAATCACAGTGTGGAGGCTGGTGGCTCCGGCTCGCAGCACCAGCAATCACACCCTGAATGCACGTAGCTGGGAAATATCCAAATTCAAGAGATGACCTTTACATTGCAGATCACACGAGAGCTTCTTTCATTCCCTTAGGCCTGGGAATCACAAAACAGGCTTTGCTTTTGTGTGTTTTCAAAATTAGACATTATCACAGTCTCATTTGCAGGAAGGGGGAAACTATTATTCTGTACTGACTGCAGGGGGAGAACCATCCATCCTCCCTTGCACTGAAGAGTGCACTGTGTTCTTTCCCCTGCCTTGTGGTCCCACTCATTCCATCTCATGGATGGAAACCCTCAGTCCAACATCCCTACAAGAAAACAGGGTTTTATTCAGTTAACCCTTCCAATCCCCTCCTTGGTGAAGTGCTAAATGAGGTCAAACTAAGCTTAGAGAAAGAGGAGGGAGTCCTGAGGAGAGAGGCTGCAAGAAGGGCTCACTCTCATTCTGTCACCTGGCTGACACACTGCATGTCACATGATATTTGAGCAGCCAGGAGCAGCTGAAATCATACTCACTGTTCTTTAGAGGGACTCTAAGGGCCAGCAACCTTCCACAGGGGCGAGTCTGAAGGGGTATGCCGTAGCCCCATATGCATCCAGAATGCTAAGGGTAGTAGCAGATTCTGGGGTGGCAGAAGGAGGCCTGTGGTTCCAACAGAAGTCAGGAGCACTGCCTAGCCACACCATGGTAACCCTGTGTTCCACTGATGGCCTGGCCCCACCATGGTAACCTTTTGTTTCGCTGACTGCAATAGCTCACTGTTCTATTCCTGGCAGGATGCTCAGTACTGGCCAGGATTCATTTCTCTCTATTCAGTTTGAATTGTAGACACATAATAAAATGCAGGGTGACAAGATTTCCTGAGGCTTTCAAGTGCATAAAAGCCAGGCAGGCTATGGATTGCTACATCCCTGTATCCAAAAGTTAAATGAAGGCACCTACTGCTTCCAGACTCTAGTTGGAAACCAAACAGATACTGTCTAGTGTTTCTCATGTAGGAGACAATTAAGGATACTTTGACCCATTGATACAACAAAACAATTCTGGACTAACAATTCTGTCCAGGCACTGAGCTCAGCTCAGCTTAGGTTGATACAAATATAGAGAAGGCATAGCCTGGGAAGCTTGCAACATGATATGGTTGGTGCAAGATTAGACTGGATGCACAATCCCTTGAGTGATTAATCAGTCAGAAAGGACTGAGAAGATGCAGTAGAGGAACTGATGCCCAGGAGAAAGGAGAAGGGTAACAACGGGACATTACAAGGGAAAACTATAAACAAAGGTAAAATACCAGGAAAGCAGAACACTGAGACACTGGGGTGAGGGGAAGCCCATCTGTCTCTGTGTATGTGTGAGAGAGAGCAAGAGAAATAGAGAGAGGGGAGACAGAGAGAAAGAGAGACAGAATACTCTGTGTGTATAATGTGTATCTCCTGAGAACATAAAATGTGTGCAAGGTAAGAGTGCCAGCTTGTTACTAAGAAGCCAGGTAGAGAAGAACAGGGCCAGCTCTGTGCATTATTATACTAAGGAACTTCATGCTGCAGACTCTAAAGACTGAGCAAGAAAGATAATAGTCAATTTCTCCTACACCACTGTACTGGCTGGTTTTGTGTGTCAACTTGACACAGGCTGGAGAAGGGAGTTTCAGTTGGGGAAGTGCCTCCATGAGATCTAACTGTGGAACATTTTCTCAATTAATGATCAAGGGGGTAGGGCCCCTTGTGGGTGGTGCCATCCCAGGGCTGGAAGTCTTGGATTCTATAAGAGAGCAGGCTGAGCAAGCTAGGAGAAGCAAGCCAGTAAGGAACATCCCTCCATGGCCTCTGCATCAGCTCCTGCTTGAGTTCCAGTCCTGACTTCCTTGGTGATAAACAGCAATATGGAAGTAAGCCAAATAAACCCTTTCCTCCCCAACTTGCTTCATGGTCATGATGTTTGTGCAGGAATAGAAACCCTGACTAAGACAACCACACTGTGCGACTCTTCTCAGTTACAACCTGGCCATTGCCAAAGAGAAAGTCTTCCTGGGCTCTTGGTTCTCCTCTGTTGTGGCTCACAGGCACCCCATTGCAGCTCAGCCTTCCTCTGATGAAGATCAACGTCTTTCTTCTTTTCTTCTATTAGTGCAGAAAGCGAGAGAGATATGTTCCTGGATATGTTCCTGGACATTTTCAGCTCCCATCTCACTTCCCTGTTTGAAAGAGAGCTGAGAAAGCTGGGATCTACACACTACCACTTTCTCATACCCTTTTATGGTATCTTGACTTTGCTTCTGGAAAGCACTGCGAGGGGGTGGCGACTGAAACAGGCAGTCTGCGTGCTCCCACTCCTGGCACAGTTTCTCGAGGTATTCTAATTACCACTTTTTAGCTTTCTCCACCAGAACATAAACTTCTTGCAGAGCTGTGATGTTGTCCCAATGACCTCAGCCCTTAAAAACTACCTAGGAACATGCCATTATCCAGTTTCTATTGGCTGAATACATGAACAGTCATTGTCTCCAATTGCAAAAATGAATGATAGTTCAGGATTCAATATGCTCCAGACATTCTGAGAGCTATAATTGACATAGTCCTGATCTACAGGTTACACCTGTTCTATACATGGGACTACTAAGGCTTTAAGACAATATATTTGTTTTCCAGGAGAGTTGTGATCTTAGGCAAGTGATTCTGAAGAAAGAGTACTTAAAACCAGCACCTTTAATCAAGACAGCAGAAAATTCTGTATAGCTGCTGCAAGTGAGATCATAGAAATGTGTGCCCTGTTACAAGGAGTCAGTACTCACTTGAAAGGTGCCATGGATTTTTACTTCAGCTAACATGGGTTGGGCCAATGTTGAACAAAATGCTAGGGGCAGTTTGCTCTTGTCTCTCCCTTCTTTCTGCTAATGTCAATCCATCATAGCTCTTGCCAAGGTGCCCTGGGCACTGGAAATTTTTCATTGCAAAACAGAAGTTCTATCAACATCAGTCAGAAATCTCAGGTCAGGTCAGGTCATGTCATCATGCCTGAGACTCAGCATCTAGGCTGGTACACAGAGGACTGTCTCAGGTGTGGACAGTCAGGCCCTGTGTAGTTCAAAGGGCATAATAAACTTTTGGTATAAATTAAACAATAATTGGTTTCACTCCAAATCTAGTTAGTATAGGGCAACTATCTTCTGGCCTGTCAAAGTGAGATAAGATGCTTTTCTGACTGACACCTGGTAAAAGTGAAAACACCATTGAAAAACAACCATGTAACATTGAAGCTGGGGGAATGGTAGTTCAAGCCTTTAATCCCAGCCAATTATGGGGGCAGAGGCAGGTGGAGCTCTTTGAGTTCAAGACCAGCCTGGTCTACATAGCAATTTCTAAGCCAGCCAGGGCTACACAGAGAAGCACTGTCTAAAAAATAGGAAGATAGATTGATAAGTAGACAGACAGACAGACAGACAGATAGATTTAAAAGCCTGTGGAAATTATCCTTGGCATATTAAGTATCTCTAAAGGAGCAGATCTGATAGAATGACTATGAATACATACTCTATGGGGATTCGCTTATAGGCTGTCATCTCAGAAGCCCAAGAGTGGTTGTCTCCCAGTGGAAAGACCAAGAATCCAGTAGTTGTTCAGTCTACTAGACTGGATGTTGCTCGTCTGGGGCTGGAGTCCCAAAGGATTTAAAAGTTAAAGAAATCTATTGGAAATGTAAAAGACTTTAAATATCAATAAAATGTTATTAGGGTGAAATCGAAAGTGGTGAAGGTTACATTTGATTAAACAAAAAACAAAAACAAACAAACAAACAAACAAACAAAAAAACAGTCTCATCCCTACTCCAGTGGTCGGCAAGATCTTGCATGAGCTCAGGAAGTTGCTTGAGTTTTCAGGGTGAGCCACCTGAGAAGGCAGTTAGTATTTAAAACTTAAGTGTTTTAAACTTCTATTACATAAATTAAAACGAGGCAATAAAAACATAGTAAACTAATTAAATAAATAAACCCATCACTTCTTTATGTTTTATCACATTTCACTGTTGTTTCTCTAGGCCTGTCATTATGATGAGAATTCCTAATGGTGGACTGGCGACCATCTCTCCTCAGACCCAGTGACACCATAGTAGTGGCCAGAACTCAACCATGGTGGAAAAACTGACACCCTTGAAATCAGCAAGGACTGGGAAATAACCTTGACTTGCTATCTTTCTGAACTGAGACTTAAGAGACCAATGGGGGAAATGTTAGTAGTGTCGATGGGAAGACCTGCAACGTCCTTCTCATGGCTGTGGCAACGACACTTGATAAAAGTAACCTAAGGCCGGAAGGATTGACTCAGCCTTAAAGCTTGAGGGCACAGTCCATCATGGTGGATAAGTCGGTCAGGGCGGGAGTATGAGGCGGCTCGTCTCACTGTATGGGCAGTCAAGATGCAGAGAGATGAAAGCTGGGCTTTAGCTTTCTTTCTCCTTGCTATTCTAGGACAGTGAGATGAATGTCCCTATACTCAGAAAGGGTCCTCAGCTAAACCTTTCTGGAAATATCCTCACAGACAAACTCAGAGAAATGTTTCCATGGTGATTAAAGATTATCCATTATACTGAGTGTTTTAAAACTATTACATCATCACTGAGTGTGCCACTTAAATCACTGGGAAGTGAATGAAGTTCTTAAGATAGATCTTTGCTGTTTTACTGATTGGAAATAGCAACCAATATTCATGTGGTTCTTATAGCTGCTGATGAACTGTGATCATAGTTTGACTGGCAGTGCAATTATTTGTCAAAAAAAAAATAACCAACAATAAAAGTATTATAAATGTGGAATTTACAGTTATGCTCCAAGTTGCTAAATATTTACTTAGTTAAAATTGATATATACTATATATATAAATTTTCCATATCTTCTTTTCAGCAAATTGGTTGTTAAACATTTCTAACATCCTTTTACTAAGCTCTCACCCCTTGCCTATATGATGCCTCATAAGTTGAATCATTTTAAAACCGAGTCTTACCATCATAAAGAGAATAAATATTTAGAGTGGCATATATTCCCCTCTGCTGAACATAACTATATTGACCTAAGCAATATGTTACTGAGTGTGCATATACGAAGAGGCCCTTGCCGTTTAGCTCTGTAGAGGAGCAGTGCAGATGCCTTCCCTTGGTAAACCACAATAGTTAAAGAAACAAGTAGAGAGCATACTGTTTCCTTACACATCATACTTTTACACCCTGTAGATGAGGTGTGTGCTACACTATATATTGGCATTATAAGCAGAGTCAGGTCAAAGTTCAAATCAACAGGTGACTGGCTCAGCTTTTACATAACTCCAGCAACAGTCTTCATGGGACATAGAACAGAACTTGCTGACTATTAAAAGTAAGAGAATGGATCAATCCAACTGAGAGGGCTTCCAACGCCTGTTGTGCTTCAAACTCACACATCATTAAACTTTATGTGAGTATGTCACAAACTGTTTTATTTTTTTTATCTGATGAGAACATTGGCTCCACGTATGGTGGGGGCATGCCTTTAATTTCAGCATACAAGAGGTAGAGGCAGGAAGATCTCTGTGAGTTTGAGGCCAGCCTGGTCTACAGAGTAAGCTCCAAGATGGTCAGGAATATAGAGAAACCCTGTCTCAAAATGAAAGAGAGAGAGAGAGAGAGAGAGAGTTGGAAACTTCTAGTTTCTTTGGAAAGTCAGTTATGTCAAATGATGTTTTCCTCGGGGCACAGCGCACAAGTGAAAGGATGTCTTGCTAAAGAAGACATGTAAAAGAATGTTTTCCTGAAGCAGACACAGGTGAAGGGATGTTTTGCTGGAGCAGACACATAAAAGGAGCAGGGATGAAGGAGTATAACTACGACCCCACAGACAGTGAGAGACAAGCACTGAGCATTGCTTTGGTTTGCTCTGCCTCACTATGCTTCGCTAATGACACGCACATATTGGTTTGTCTTACATAGCTTTGTTGAGCTCCACTTGTGATAATACTGCCATTGAGAGAAACTTGCCCAAGAACTGCCGGCGAGGAATTTGCGACAGCTTGCTGCTTCTGTGATCTTGCCTCGGACTGGTTAGTGAGCCTGGTTTTTATTTTTGATTTTGTTTTTGTTTTCAGGATTGAACTACAGCTGCTGGTTAGTGCCTGGTGTCTGCCTGCTGAGAGAGGACTGGACTGGAGCTGCTAATTCCTTTGTGCTGCCTGCCTAGAGGACTGGTCTGCAGCCAGTGAATTGTATTTGGTGTTTGCTATGGGGCTGAGAAAGAAGATCAAGCTTGCCCCCCAAAGAACTATTGCTGAAAAAGTCAACTTCCTCCATATCCTAATAACTTTTCCACTTCCTTATCGAACCCTTATTAAAAGTAAGTTTTAGAATATTTATGCCTATGAGGGAGAGAGAAAGAGGGAGAGAGATGCTTTTTAAATTTATGTTAGAATAAATGACATGAAACATAGCCATTCTAGCTTTTAATATTTTCAAACAACACTATTATTTTCTAGCCTGGTTTCTTGCAGATGCTTCTTGTTAACAGGCTAGGTATGTGCTGCGAAGCCACATTTTTGGTGACCCACATCATGTTGACAATCCTAAGACAGTTGTTCTATCGACTTTGAGAGATACCCTGAGGCATATGACTTCCTTCCCTCCTTTGTAAGACTTTGCCGACCACAGATCTCCCCGGATCTATGCCAGGCCAAGCTACTTGCTAATCATAACCATAGATGGGGCAGTTCAGCTCAATGAGATGACAGGGTAGAATCCATGCAGGTGGCTTGCCTTGAAATGTTCCAGCTTGGTTTTCCTGAAAATGAGCCCTTTTCCTGGAAAGCATTGTGTGTCTGTGGTTTATTTTCTCCAGCATTTTGATAAAACCTGTGCACACTAGACTTCTGGGCACCAAGAACACAGTATCTTTCCAGGATTTCTGTGTCTGCCCAATGTGTTTTGGGGACAGAGTTGGCTCTAGAATGTCTCTTCATCTGTGTATCCATGATGTCTACCAGCTGAAAGTAGGAAATTAAGTCAACCAGCTGATTGTTTTATTTAAACAACCCAAATAGTTTGGGCAGATCTCCTCCTCCTTGCCTCGGCTGACTGGAAACTGGCTCAATGAGGACATTGCGAACCCGGAGTCTGAGGGCAATAGAACTGATTATCTTCCACATGAGCATGGAAGTCCGGGTAAAATTGGACTATATGTTACTAACAACAAGCAAAGGCCATATGGAAATGACCACTGTAAACAGTACGACGAGGTCAAAGGGCACTGGTTTCCAGGTTAGTTCTGCTTCATGTGTTCCTCACAGGCTTTGAAGGGATGGATTGTGTTCACTTTTCCTTATAGCTGTTGATCATCAAGATGGTGGTCTTCCAGCACAAGCCTGTAACCCTCATGTTCTGGAGATAGAGATAGGCAGGTAACTGTGAGTTCAGAGCTAGCCAGGATTAAATAGTGAGGTATGTGAGAGAGAGAGAGAAAGAGAGAGAAAGGGGGGAAGAAAGAGAGAGAGGAAGAGAGGGAGAGGGAGAGAGAGAGAGAGAGAGAGAGAGAGAGAGAGAGAGAGAGAGAAAGTGGTCTAGTTAAGAAGGCTACCAGCTTGATCTATTCACTATAGACACCCTAATCTGACTTCACTCACAGACTTCCAACTAGTATGGGTATCCATTGTTACCCTGGAATTAATTTTTAATTTAGACCTTTAAAAAATAATGAAGAAAATCTTTGATAAATGAAAATAAACTTGAGAAACAAGAAACAAGGAAACCATGAATGATGGTGATGATGATGGTGATGGTGGTGGTGGTGGTGGTGGTGGTGGTGGTGATGATGATGATGATAATGCTGCAATGTCTGACTTCAGGAATAAACATGACTGGATCCTACGGTGCTCAGGTATTTGATCAAACATTAATCAGGATGTTTCTTTCAGGGTAATTATTTTATGATTTAGATAAGCAGACCTCATAAAGTATATGACTCTCCATATTGTGAGTATGCATCTCCATCCAGCTGAAGGTCCACCACAACAAATAAGAGAGAGCACTCTTTCCTGATCACCTTTGAAGGGAGACATCTGCTCATGTTGGTTCGACGGCAACTTCTAGCCTTCGGATATAAACTTTGTACTACCCATTTTCCATAAAGCTGCATGAGAATTCTTTTGTGATAGATACATGTCAAATTCTTTGTTACTAATAGCCTCATAACAATTCCTGTTTCTGGAAAACAATCATTGACCAATGGCTGCACTATACTGAGCTCCCAAACACTGGGATATGATCGTTACTTCTATTACCTTCTCTCACGGATACATCATCAATATAAGTTAGGTTTCATGCTCAATGCCTATTTTATGCATGATGAAACTGATTCAAAGCTATTAGATTACATTGCTGGAGTCACTGAACTAATTCCCTAATAAGGACCTATAGACAAATGTGGCATACCCTATGTTATTTTACTGTATTTACTATACTATTTTTTACTGTGGTAAAAATTACTAGTGTTCACCAAAGACAGCTGCATTCCTCTCTATTTCTCCACCCTCCTTGCAGGTGAACAGGTAACTCTTGTCATCCAATGAATATGAATATATGCCATGTGACCTTACAGGCCCACACAATTAACAGCTAGTATATACATCTCCTTCATATCCTTGTCCTGGAGGAAACTTGTTCCAGCTGGCAGCTACAGGAGGAAAGAAGCCCAACTGCTGAGTCATCGTTTGGATGGGAGCCACACAGTAATGGTATCCAGGGCACATAAATGGACACTTTTTTCTTTTTGTTGAGTTGTAGTGCTGGAGGTCAAATCCAGGTCCTTGAGTACAATAGACACAAATTCTACTACTGAGCTATATTTCCAGCTCTAACATAATAAAATAAAATAAACAAGTCCTCTATATATCAAGGTTGTATATAGCAAAGCTATAAAGATCCAGTGCATACTTAAATGAAGTCATGGTGATGAGCAATGGAGATTTTAACATTGTCTAGTGAGGCTTCCTAATTTCCATCATGATGTCATTAGGATTAGAGCTTGCCAAGAGACAAGTCACCCACCCATCCTGTGCTTAACATGTATAAAATAAGACGAGGTAACAGACAAAATAGTTATAATGTCTGTGACAGTTTGTCACAGGCTCGGCCCAGGGAGGAGCACTACTAGGAGGTGTGGCCTTGTTGAAGTAGGTGTGTCACTGTGGGTGTGGGCTTTAAGACCCTCATCCTAGCTGCCTGGAAGTCAGTTTTCTCCTAGCAGCCTCTAGATGAAGATGTAGAACTCTCAGCTCTGCCTGCACCATGCCTGCCTGGATGCTGCCATGCTCCCACCTTGATGATACTGAACTGAACCTCTGAACCTGTAAGCCAGCCCTAATTAAATGTTGTCCCTATAAGAGTTGCCTTGGTCATGGTGTCTGTTCACAGCAGTAAAACCCAAACTAAGACAATGACCAAGTAACTAACTTCACATAAAGATAGATAAATACTGTTATATTACATAGTAAATAAAATGTCAAGTCTGCATATAAAAATGATACACACTCTCAAAGGAAAAAAATGCTTTCTACTGTTTACACAAATTTGTCAGATAAACAACAAACATCTTAAATGAGTTTAAATGATCAACAAAAATTAGATTTCGAGGACAGAAAGATAAATGCAACATGGTTCTGTTTTATAGACTTTGCAAAACTTCCTATTGTAGGAACTTGACATGTTAATTTGATTAATGTTAAAATTAAAACTAAAACAAACATTTTTTATGAAATTCACAATGTTGTATTTATGGGGACTATTTCATTTCTGATATCTTATGAAAGGCAAATTGAGTGGTTTCTTTAAGGCTAATCTTGGCTATTTACTGATATGACAGAAAGGACATTGGTCTCCTAATTTACTCCAGTTTCAGTTTCTTCTGTCTCCTACTGTTCTCTGGGCTGCCTCCTTGAATACACCCCAGATAAAACAACTCTACTGCTTGAAAACAACCATTTCCCAGAGAATATTTCGTGGATTCACATGGCTGTCTGAAACTAGCTATGGCTAAAATACTTTTTCTCCCCTAGAAAGAAACATATTGCAAGGCTAACTGGACTAGATACCGAAAAAGGGGACCTAGGTCTTGCCTCGTATTGCCCATGTAACACTGGGTGAGAAACCTCTTTATTTCCGTTTCCCATCAATTACATGGAAGTCTTCATTATAGTACTTTATATCTAACAATTTTGCAGACTGATGACATTGTTACCTTGAAGGCAGACTGTGACTTACACGAAATACACTCAAGGGAAGTAAATGCCACACAAACTTTAGAGGAAAGGATTCTCCTGGTGCTGACGTTGTTAAACATGTACTTTCCCAGATACCCATCCCCAGGCCATTGGATTTTTTTTTTTTACCTGCACCACAAGTGATCTTGATCTAAATTATCCACATATTGTGAAAAATACTGATGCCAATCATTATAAAATCCAGAAGACTGGGTCCTAATGAATACAAAAATTTCTTGGCTCAACCAAAAAAAATCATATATGTATGTGTGTATGTGTATGTATGTATATATATATATATATATATATATATAAATGTCTATTTTCTCATTCCTTATGATTATCTATTTTATTATCTTTACGACAATTTTAAAAGTAGAAAATCCCAGCAAACTACTAACAAAGTATAAAAATATTTATTGAGAGACTCAGAAACATTTTTCAGAAGACCCAGAAAATTTGACAGGTTTTCACTTCATCTTGGTCTATGGAAAAATGAAAACATATAGCTCCATCCTGAATGTAATGATAAGAAAACCAAGTTTTGTAAAACAAAATTTCAAACCCCTGGAATGATTTGGCCTGGAATTTGAGGCTGTTTAAGTGTCAGTGTGTATTTTTCCGTTTTTATGATTGGCTTCTAGAAAGACCAAGAGCTGGCGGGAAGCCAAAGACTTTGCAGAAGGTTTTAGGTTATAGAAGTAAGTGGCTGTTATAAATCCTGATGAGTTTCAACTTACAAATCAATACTTGCCTATTACCAGTTGCTACTAGATATGCCTATAAGCAAATCACCCCCACTGTATCTACCCTTCTCAAGACGAGAAAGCAGAATGGAAGGGTGGCTGCAAGCATGCCAGGACAGTGCCCTCTGGGAGAGATGTAGAGGAGAGCTCCTTGACTGGAATTTCTGAATCCAGCTCAATTCCACGCCAATACTCAGGAATGGAAACAAGCAAATGAATATAAGTGTGTATTTACAATACTAGGAAAAATCTCTTTGGAAGATGTAACACTAAGCGGTCTAAAAACCTGGTCTTCTGTCAAAGATTAGAGTGATCACTAGAGTTCTTTATGTGAGATGCACCCACACGTGCGCACACACACACACACACACACACACACACACATACATTATAATTAGTAATAAATAAAGTAGGATTATGGTCACACATACACACATACACATACATGTGTACTGTAAACTAGTAATAAATGACTCCAGATTATACCATTTTCTGGCAAAAATGGAAGCCTCCAAAAAGAGAAAATCAGTTTGTATTATCTTAACACTGCAGCTAAGACCTATAATTCCAAAACTCAGAGGTGCACAATGACAAAGAAAAATCATACAAAAACATAAGAACAACAAAACCCAGAGGGTTTCAGTCCCGGGGACTTTCTTCTGCTTGAGGCAAGCACCCTTAGTTGTATTGGTTCCTTCAAGCCTGCTTGAAGCTGAGTGACTACACTGTGTTAGTAGAACAACTTTCAGGAAATGAGGCAATATCCCCAAAATAGAAAACATGGGGAAATGCCCTAAACACAGAAAAGAAGACTCTATACACCATGCTACATCCCGCCAATCACATATCAAAAAATAAAAAGATAAATAAACGTCAAGCCAGAACAGATGTGTGGAAGAGACTGAAGGAAATTTTCTTTGTGCTAATCTGAGCTGACAGCCGTTATTAGGGCTGACTCCATCATACTGCTGTCATCGAAAAAAAAAACAGCTTTTCAAATGTGGAAGTTAATTCAAATGGGAATTAAAAATATGAGAGGGAAACTGCAGAGATCTACATTTGGCCGTTATCGGTGTGGAAGTCCATCGCCTTTTAAATTCACAATCAATGTTTCCCCATTATCGAGTCTGCCGGGCGGGCATTCTTGTCCGGAAGCTCTAACAACACCACTACTATTGTGGCTGTCCCTTTTCACTATGCTGGCCACATTTTTTAAGGAACTCATATGGAATTCTGAAATCCCGGCACTGCAGATAAACTTCGGATTAACATATTTTAACATGTAAATATTCTGGTGGCTCAAGGTGCAGTAGAAAATAGTGATAAACAAATAGAACAGACTTTGCAGTCAGATGGTCCAGGCTTACTCTCTCCTCCCCTCACTTGGTGACCTTGGATAAACTATGTAATCTCCTTAGACCTTTATTTCCTCCTCTAAGCAGGAAGAGGGACAGTGACGGCATCTACCAACTTCAAACATATTGAGGATTCAACGTTATACATGAGTGTATATCTGTACACATGTGTACACAATGTGCATACACACCCACCCACCCACCCACCAACACACACACTCACATACACACATGTGCGCACACACACAAGTGGCTTATCCATACCACATCCACCCTATACATTCTTTAAGGGTTAGATATTATTGTTGCTGTAAGTTATTGTTAGTTCCCTTGCAAAGCCACTGTCAAGTTGTCCATGTAAAAGTGCATGCGAGTTTAAAGACTTGCTCCCACACAGATGGTACTGCTAGCAAGATTCTAGAAACCTTACGAGGTGGGGCCCAGCTGGCGAAGTGTCTCTCAAGGAATAGACCTCGAGGAGTGGATCTCAGCCTGACTTACAAGTCCGATGACTCTGCTTCCTATCCTCTGCCCAAGTCCACCTCACACCCCTGCTGCTATAGACACACCTTTTCCTGCCACCATGCCTAGCATGCTTCAAGAGACTGTATTCCTTAAACCAGGAGTCAAGGTGAACCTTCCTTCCTTGGGCTGTTTTTCTGTCTGTGATGAAGGAAGTCATTACTACAGCCACTTAAAACCTAGCCTCGAGCTTAGACTAGAGAGGGCACCACTGAGTTCAAGATCGCTGCCCACAGGGCATCTTCACAAGAAAATATATTATGTCTCCTAAAGAGGCTTCATGGCACCTCACTGAGCATTTTTGTAGAAAGTTTTATTTACTGGATAGACTGCCTGTTTGGTTTGGGGGTACAGGAATATGACATGAATCATTTCAAAGCCATTTCATCAGACGAAGTTCCCAGTACAGTAGAACATCAGATTCTCAGGGTTTGGCATTCATTTTTTTGGAAATCAGTGGGTGTTGCTAATTTTTTTTTCGGAGACACATTGTGCTTTTTTAGGGTTTAAGGGTCAGATAAGGCTCTTTGCTGCATTCTTTGACGAGGGAAAGGTTTTGTGTCTCTGACTTGACTTGGTGGTTAATAAAGATTAGTAAAAGGATATGTGTGTGTATGTGTGTGTGTGTGTGTGTGTGTGTGCATCTGTGTGTGTAAGAATGTGTATACGTGTGTAAAACTCTATGTGTGTAAGAGTGTGTGTGAGTATGTAAGTATAAGAGTGTGTATGTGTCTAAGAAAATGTGTGTAAGAGTGTGTAAGAGAGTGTCTATGTTTGTAGGAGTGTGTGTATGTGTTTAACAGTGTGTGAGAGTGTGTATAAAGGCGTGTACATGTGTGTAGCACTGTATAAGAATGTGTGTGTAAGTGTATGTAGGAATATGTGTAAGTGTGTGTAAATGTATGTGTGTGTGTATACTTGTGAACATTTTTGCGTGTTCCTAGGATGGGAAGGCAATTACATTTTTACTGACAGAGAAAATCTTGCTATCATTAGTAGCTTGCTTTTGTTTTTCCACTAACAAAGATAATTTTTATCAGAAGTAAGAATATCTGAGACCCTTCCTACTCCCTCTACCTTTTCACTTACCAAATAGTGACTTGTTTCAACATGTAACAGGATGCAAATTGAGGGTCACAGTGTCCTTTTTCAAACATTTCAACTCATCTTTACCTTGGTAGAATGTATTTTCAGGTCTCAACATTTCTAATTATGTGAGCTCTATCCTGGGTAAATACAGAGTGTTTGTTTCTTCTCTGTCCACAGGGAGAGGACTATGTGTGAGATTCATGAGGACAATGAACTGTGTGAACTCATATTACTTTTGCATTTCTCAGAGCCACAGGCAAAATTTTCCAAACAAATCTTTTGAAGCAAACTGGCCTCCCTGTGGACAGGAGCCCTGTCTTGAGAAGACTACAATCTTTTTTTACTCTGGCTCTATCTTAACCTTGGCTTTTTAGTGGCCCTATTTTTGCAGATATCAAAAAAAAAAAAAAAAGTGTTCATTTTAGTTGATTAACAAAAAGACAGCTGAAATGCTTAGGATAATAAAATAATAAGAGGCTGACAGTTTTCCCCCCTGCTAGATAAACACGCCTCACAGAAGGCTTAACTGCCACACACCTACAGCGTCAGCTGTTGGGGGAGCTTTGATAACAGCGTGAAGAATGTCAGAACTCAGCTGCCAACACTGAGCTGTCAGCTTTCAAAATTCTGTGTAGAGCACTCGTCCCATAGGGCATAAATTCCAAGGAGTAACAGATCTGCCCTACGAGACTGACAGCTTATCCTCGGTTTTGGAAAGCCTTGTTTTCTTTGCAGACCCTGGAAATGTGCGCACAGCTCTGACGTGAAGGCAGGACTAGAGGACCAGCTCTCAGAAAGAAGCACAAGGACTATGTGGATACTTGATATGCGATGTTTCCTGAGGCCTGTAGAAAATGAAGTGAATTTCTGCTACACTGATGATCAAAACCATGCATCCTGCACTTACAGTGTTCTAGCCAAGATTCTCAAGGGGGAAGAACAAACAAATAAAAAACGATATCCTAAGAGCTGCAACTTTCTCTATGGGTTGCCCTCCTAAGTAGGAGCAACTTCTCCAATTATAGGAACAATTTATCAACAAGCACTTCAACATAGCCCATATCATTCTATCTTTTCAAAATAAATTATTCATGTTGTTTGGAAAATCATGTGGGAGCTTTGGGTCAAATAACCCTATTTACTGCTAAACTGCTGTGGACATTTTTTTCTTTTTTCCCCCTTTCTTCTCTCTCTCTCTCTCTCTCTCTCTCGCTCTCGCTCTCGCTCTCTCTCTCCATTCTTTCTCCCTCCCTATCTTTCTTTCTTTTTTCTTTTCTGTTTACATAGAATATTGCTTCAATATAACACATTTTTTTCTCAAGGTAGACTTTCTGCTAAAAAGCATATATATTTTTTTTAATTCCCAAGACCAAGTTAAAGATTGTCACTTAAGTGTCATTCTTAAAACAAACAAAAACTTTACATCATATTTTTTAAAATATCACTAACACACCAAGTCTTAAATACAAGAAATGATTATTCTGTGACTATGTAGTGAACATAGTGTGATAGTATTTATATCCTGGTTCCTAAACTTCCAAGCTGCATCACATGGACAAACTGTTCTCTCTTGGCCTAACTCACTTCATCTCTGATATGACCATATTGTTTATACCAGTTCTATCAACTTCTGTAGGAATTAACTAGCACATAGCAATGGAGTGTTTAGTAAATGTTTAATATATATAAACTTCTCGGGTTGTCAGGTATTTTTATTTAATATAAGTTCTTATACTGAACAGAAGGTCATAACAACCCTCCTGACTAAGCTTCCGGAGGTGGGGTTACATCTGAGCCACCTCACCCAGCTGAACTATTACGATTTTACATGTTTAAATAATAATGACATTCTCCATAGATTATCTATCACTCTATTTTAATAAATAACCAGAGTCAGTAAGCACAGCAATCAGCTGTGGTATTTCTGAGATGGCTGTTATTAACACATTTGCACATGAAAGTAATTCCTGTTTGGTAAACTAAAAAGAGGGAGGGAGGGAGGGAGGGAAGGAGGGAGGGAGAGAGAGAGAGAGAGAGAGAGAGAGAGAGAGAGAGAGAGAGAGAGAGAGAGAGAGTTTGCCAGCTTACTCTGGGAATACAAATGCTTCAAAGCCATTGATGATGAAAACTCTGTTCCTATTCTTGCCTGCTCTACCATAGGCTCACCAATGACCTGCCCCACCCAACTCATCTCAAGTGCCTCCTGTTATCTTGCCTATATTTTCATTTCCCTTATAGACTGCACTAGTGTCTGATAGTCCAGCTGGTTATATATTATTTGTTTACTGGCTATCCAATTTATATTTATACATTTCTGTGTTTTCATTACCATTCACAAAATTCATAGCAAAACATGCCTCGTGCTTCTTCGTCTCTCAGCATCATGAAAACAGAGGCAGTGCACGTGGAGTGCTCGCTCACGAAGCCTGGGAGAAGAGTGAGTGACAGCACTAGCATGGTGCCCAGGGAAAGTACAAGCACCAATCACAGGAATGAAAATCAAGACCTTGGTCCATTGTCAAGGCAGGACTCCACATTTTGGAATCACCGCTGTAAAAATAGAAGGAAGGTTATTAAAAATAATTCCATCTTCTCAGAGGGTTAATAGCTGAGTAACACCGGTACTCCAAAATAAAGCTACATTATCCTGATATCCTGACATTGGTTGATTAAAGTTAGAGATTCAAGCCTTCTGATAGAGATAGACTCTCCATAAACATTGCTCCCAACTTGCTACATGGTGATTCTTCCATGGGAACTTTGCTGTGTGTTCTATATGATACAGGCTAGCTTCCTTCTCTCTAATTCTGGAAGAGAGACTGAACCAAGAATACAACAAGCAAATCCTTAGTTTTAGATTCAGACACAAATATCCTCTGACAATCATAATAACCAAAATGAGACCCAGATTGTAGTTAGACACACAGGATTTCCACAATGGGGACAGATGCATATTCGGCCATATACAGTATAGAATTTACTGATGTTTAATTTTCAAGAGAACAATAATATATTTCCAGAGTCAATTACCCATCTTTTGCATTGGCAACATTCAGTTGGAATGTGAAAGATCAAAAATGGCCTGAGATGCACAGCGAGTGACCTGCATGTGTTCTCTCTAGAAGATATTTCAGGATAGTGGATTTTGACACAGCAATCTGAACCTTTCAGAGGCAGCATTCGATGATACGTGACTCCATGATACATGAAGTGTTGACTACTAATCGTTTAAGACTGGAATCTAAGACAGTTTTGTTTTACAGAACCCAGCTAGAGTCCACAAAACAGACATTGCTAAGTGGCCTCTAGCTGTCAGTGGTGCGAATGTTCAAGGGCTTGTGGATAACTACTCTGCTGCAATACAGTCACCCCATGGTTTTAGAGGAACAGCTAATTAATGCACGAGTGAATTGGAGAAACTCATACTTGGGTCAGATGTCATTATGCAGTTTTTATTAGCCTGGGATTTATTGTGCCTGGGATAAAATGTGTGTGTATCTGATTAGAATACGAAGAGAAATCATGACTTACTCTTTTATGTTCTGGAAACAGGAGTTTGCATGAAGTGACTTCTGTGGCTTTCAGACAATGAAGCCCTGACCCCTGGTACCTCAAAGTGTGCCACGGTTGAACGTAGGTCCTTCCAGAGACAATTAAATTAAAATACTATCATTAGGATTGTCTCTAACGCAACATGCGTGATAGTTGCATAAAAGGGAAACTAACATGTGCCAACCAGGGAACAATTGGTCATTATAGATGCTGGGGACAGAAAGTCACTGTCTTCACTGCAAACCCACTGGTAAACTCACAATCTGAATGAACGGTTCCACACTATCCATACAATCATGCAGAAAGGTCATTGTTATCCTCTGTGGTCCCTAAGTAAAACAAAAAGACATAAACATGGGAACAGGACTTGTAAGGAGAAGGGGTTGATCATGGAAGAAGATAAGAGAGGATAATCAGAATACATTATATTCATGTATAATACTGTCAAAAATAAATTCAATTAATAAAAAAGTTCATTCAAAACATTTATTTATATCCCAGCTGTTTCCCTGTCTCTTGTTCTCCAAGCCCATATATTCAAATATTAAGTGGTTTCTCCGAGTTAGTAAATGCAAAGATTCAATTGTCCTTCAGCCCATCAGTCTTACATCTTACTTCTCATTGTCTACAGTGATAGATTCGTACAGCCACTCAAGCAGAAACACAAAGAGCATCACTGACGCCTGACGCCTGATGCCTTTCACTTCTTAGCTCAACATACACAACAAATTCTGAGCATAGATTCTGAGTATAGATCCTCTTCCTTCTTAATATTTTATATGTCCAACACACACACACACACACACACACACACACACACACACACACACTTGCGTGTTATGGCTCGTCTTTATCATCGAAATTACTTTAATTCTTTCTAGACACTCTTGTTTTCCTTTGACTTTGACTGCCTCCTAATTCATCCTCCACATCATTACCTAAGCTCATTGTAAAAAAAGAACTTAGATAAAGAATCTTTCTTGCTTAGAATCCTTTTACAGTGCTATAAAGAACTACTCCAGATTGGGGCAAAAGTCCAAATTCCTTCACAGGCAAGGCATACCAGTGTTTGGCCACTCTATTTTCTTCACTAATTCTTACTCTCTACTTCAAAACATGTTTTTGGATACCACTTTGCCAGAATGCTACTGAAAATTCCCTTCCTAGGCTGACGTCCCAATGTCTCTAAGTCTTGTCCTTCGTAGGTACTGTGCATAGCTTCTCCAGTGGACTTTCCCCTCTTGTATGGCCAGGAATATGTTCATTTCTCACTCAGAGCACTTAGCTATGAGAAACCAGCTATGTTACTGGTATCCTGGACTCACAGCTTCCATTTGCTACATAGGTAAATATAGTTTTCCATATATATATATATGTGTGTGTATATATATATGTATATATATTTGTGTGTGTATATATATACATACATGTATGCATATGTGTATATATATGTATATGTATGCATGTGTGTGTATATATATATATATATATATATTCCATTAGAATTTTCAAGTACATTAAAAAATGTGTCTCGGTCCCTGAAGTCGCCTGGGACAGCAGGCAGCATCTTCCACTGAGACCTATGTCCACACACAAAGTAGCAGATCCAACACTTCAGAAAGAAGCTCTTGCATGCTTGTTCACTGACTTGAGGAAAACAAGTATAAATGCCAATTCAATGGTGATAATTTGAAGGGCCATCACCTGCGCACAGCCCTGGAAACACTTCTCCGTGGTGAGAAGCAAAACCACAAAGCTCTCCTTTACAGATGCCAGGCTGGCCTTAAATGAACAAACACATGTGCAGGCAGTTAACGCTCAGGCTCCCGAGTGCAACAGTCAGTGCACTATTTGGGTGCAGATGCAGAGTGGGTCTGTTCTGGGTTTTGTTTGTATACACAAGAGGACTAGCTTTACAGGGGAATTAAATAAAGCAATCCCTTCACTACACAAACTAGTTGCCTTTATTGTAAAATATTTACCTCCCTTAAATACGTTCATTTTTTAGACAACTCGATGGACACAGTTTTGAGTTCACAATTTTAATCATGTTTTTAAAAGTATAATATTTGCAATAACTTGTGATCCAAATACTGTTTTACTCACAAAATGTAACATCAACTCTTTCAGGTTTTGCTGACTCCTTTTTTATTCATCATTTCATTCATTTACATTCCAAATGATATCCCACTTCCTGGTTACTCCTCCACAATGCCCCCATACCATCCTCCCTCTTCCACCTCGTCTTTGCCTCTATGAGTATGCTCCTCCACCCACTCCCCCACTCCTGCCTCCCTGCTCTAGCATCCCCCTATACTGGGGCATCAAGCCTCCACAGGACCAAGGGGATTGCAACCCCATAGAAAGAACATTATCAACTAACTGGATTATCCAGAGCTCCGAGGGACTAAACCACCAACCAAAGAGGGATCCATCCATGCTCCTGCTGGTGCAGCAGAGGATGGCCTTATCTGACATCAATGGGAAGGGAGGCCCTTGCTGACTCCTTTTTATAAGTTTCTGTAAAAAAAAAAATAAATAACTGTAGGGCTTCTTCCAGTCTAAGGCATTGAGGAAGGATAACATAGCATAGAGCATCCTGTCCCTAAACAGCATGCACATGTGTGGCTTCAAAGAGTATGACATTCTCTTCAATTGATTCCTTCTTTGATGCTTCATTTAGGTGACGTAAGTCTTTATCACTCAAGAAACCAAAAGAGAAACATAGCTGCGGACTCTTTTTACTTCTTTCTGTATGACCTAGTTAATCATTTTTCTTTTGCGGAAAAGAAAACATATTTACTGTACCAGATACTCCACAGAAATAAATTCTTTTCATTGGCGATCTTGTAAAAAATTCACCTCCACTCTTCATTCCATTTTATAGTAAAATTCAAATATCTGCTGATACAAATGAAAAGACTAGGAAGCAAAAAAGTGCCCTACCCTCAAAAATGTGGTATCTCCGACCGCTTGGGCATCGCAGAGTCACTATCCAAGGCTATCCAGATTAGGAGTTTCCTCCTTCCCATTCCTGCCTTTCCATGGACACATCACAGTATCTCCAGTATCTGTGAATCTCAACTCAACCAACATCATTTCATCCCCTTCAGGACATTTTGGAAACTGCAAGGATCTACCAAATCAGTTACAGCTGGACCATGCTGCAGATTAATACCATCCACACAATCAAGTGTGACAGTCATACACTGATACTCTTTCCCTATAAACTAAGAGCTTATGCCTAGACACCATCTTCTGTAGCTTCACAAATTATTTAAATTACTATGTGCTTCTTACTTCACTGGACACTGTTTTCATAGGATTACACTTGAACGTGAAACGGCCACTCCACAGTTACAGTTTCTTCCTTGGATGAATGCAGAACTCTCCAGAATGCATTAATACATTATTTAACTTAGTAGCCATTTAGTTGAGACATGGTATAGTTCCAAAGAGTATTAGGATCTTATCTGTGTTATAGTACATTTTTCTATATGAGGAACAGTCCAGACTTGAGATTCTTGAAACAATGATTCATTATTTTTTTCTAATCTTGTGGCTGGGCTGTTGCCATATCTACTCTTAGGTGATTGGCTTTGGTGAATAACAAGGCCGAAAGATCAACGCTAGCCTTAAGTACATGTCTGATATGAATACTGGTTGATAGCTAACGTAACTCATTCATTTTCCACAAGGACTCTCACCTGGCAATAGGTTAGCCTACTCTGCTTTCACAGTGGTCTCATTGCTGAATGTTAAACCAGAACATTCAATACCTGATGAAATCTATGCTTCTGAATTTGTAAAATGACATTTCTGCTGACTTGTTATCTAAAGACTTACATAAAAAGTTATCTGCTAGCCCATGTTTAAGAGGGTGGAGAAGTAGACTCCACCTCTCAATGGGCGTGCACACCAGGAAGAGAAGAATTAGAAGCCAAACATGTTTTTTTTTTCCAATTCACTTGACTTGTGTACTCACTTATAAAAAATTTCAAATGTTACTCTACAAGTATAGGGCAAAAACAACTCTAAAACCTTCCAGAAAATTGTTTCTAGGGAAGCATTTAAACAAATGTATTGACTACCATGTAAATGCAATTATATCCTACTTTTCTGTTGTTCCAGCTTGAAATATAACCAGGAAATCTGCATGGTTCCAATTTACTACATATAGGCAAGGCTCTCTTCATGGTGTGAAGGTGAGGCCCTCTGTCAGCATATGCTGGCCATTCTAGAGCTACAAGCTCATACCACCCAAAAAAGAAATAACAGTCTATCATTTCTCCCAATGTTCTTGTCCCTGAGGCATCTGATAATCCTGTCATATTCTTCCAGCCTGCCTTGGTGAACTATTGCATGCAAGCTTGGTATTACTCTGGAATGTAAGATCTCTCTGACTAGAAACCTTCTGCAAAATCTCAGATGTCCATGGTAGTGCATTCTGTAAGCAGTGAATGGCCACCAGGAGCAATTAACAATTTATATGGGGTGGAACACTGGGTGAATATTCCCCCAAGCTCCCATGCATTGGATTATCAATTCAGAGGGACATTCTATGTAATTCTCTTCATACTTCAGGGACCTGAGTCATACATTCCACTGCTCTTGACCTAACCTTTTTCTTCTTCCTCGTTCTCTCAAATCCCTCACTCTTGCTTCTTGAGATTACTGACCATTAAAATGGGTAATCTATACAGAAGCATTCAGTCCCTACGTTCAGGGCAAGGCTCTGATGTGTAGAGGAAATAACTATACTGCAGAGTGAACTTTTGATGAGGAGACTAGGTCAGTAGATAAAGCCTGATTCCTATGCCACTTCTCAGACTTGATTTAGCAGTAATTACATAATATATATATACATATATATATATACATATAATTACATATATATATATATATATGGCTTTCCCAAGGACTCCTCAGAATTGATCAATAACTTAAGGAGTGGCCGGGCTTGTAACTCACATTCACATTAGCTCTCCTTCTTTCCCACACCTTCTTTCCTCCACTTACCTTACACACTACAATTGAACTCCAATAAAATAATAACCACACACCCTCTCATTCATATATCCAAGCTGTCTCACCACACAGAATCCAACTCAGCAACGGGTAGGTAACACTTGGTTAAGAGCCGTGCACACTTCCTGTTTCTGGGTGAGATGTGAGAAATGAAAAACACTTCTTCTTAGATCTGTCTGAGAAATGAGGTCACAGGACCAACGGCTGTCTTCATGATCAGAAAGACAGACAGGCAGGCGTGGAGAAGCAAGGGCTTGCCGGAACAGAAACCCTCCAAAGGAAACCCCTTGGTAAGAACTAGTCCTAGGTGGAACCACTCAGGTGTAGCTGACATGTTACTGGAGGCTCAGCACAGGCAACCCTGAGATATAAAACCTCCGTGGAAACAAGGTGCAGGGAGCCTCATATGCTTACAGGTTTAATTCCAACACGCTAACCAGCTTCTCCTAGGGAGGAACCAATCACAGAAACACTCCTCTGCCCTCACTTTTGACAGGAGGAAGGCAAGCAGAGCTAGCTACCTTGAAATATAGCTGGGCACTCTGTTGTTCTTAACAAGCCTCGCCCTTAGGCTTCCTGCTCCACCTGATGCAGAAGGTATAAAATAGACAGCTCTGCTGAATTCTGAGGCCAAAGGTTCACCATGACTCCATCCAGTCTTAAGACTAGAGTATGCCCTCTGCTCCACACCTTGTGCTACACCACTTAAATGTCTATTTACCTACCCTAGTTGCTTTAACTAAGACACCATGCCTATTGTACTGGCTGGTTTTCTGTGCCAACTTGACACAAGCTGGAGTTATCTCAGAGAAAGGAGCCTCCCTTGAGGAAATGCCTCCATGAGATCCAGCTGTAAGGAATTTTCTCAATTAGTGATCAAGGGGGGAGGGCCCAGCCCATTGTGGGTAGGGACGTCCCTGGACTGGTAGTCCTGGGTTCTATAGGAAAGCAGGCTGAGCGAGGCAGGGGAAGCAAGCCAGTAACCAGCACCCTTCCATGACCTCTGCATCAGCTCCTGCCTCCAGGTTCCTGCCCTGTGTGAGTTCCTGTCCTGACTTCTTGGTGGTGAACAGCAGTGTGGAAGTGTAAGCTGGATAAACCCTTTCCTCCCCGACTTGCATCTTGGTCATGATGTTTGTGCAGTGATACAAACCCTGACTAAGATACCTATCTTCCAACAGAACATGACAATACATGCTAAAAGGAAAATGTAATAAAACTAAACAAATAACAAAACCACAGTTTGGAGCTAAATAAAAATCACTGTGAAGTCAGATATAGCAAGACTATTATAAGCATCAGACCAAGACTTTGACTGAATATTTAAATTACCCACCTATGATTATATGCTGTGACTTTTTATATTGATACCCTTAACATATTCATCATAAAGAAATATGTCTGGAGAACTTCAAAATACTTAGAAAATTTATTTCTTCACACCCCTGCCCCCACATTAAACACACTAAAGAATATATGGACCAAAAAGGAAATCTCAAGAAGATTTTTAAAGCACTTTGAACTAAAGTAAATTGAAAATTCAACTTATCAACAATGGTTAAATGCATGAAAAGGTATAGAAGAGAGATCTAAAGCCAGTAATTCAGGTTTCTAATCAATGAAGCCAGCAAAAGAACAAAATAAATCCAAATCAAATAAGTAATGAAAATGAAAGTAGAAATGATGAGCCCCCAAAATAATGTGATCAAACACCAAATACCTTGTAAGATCAGTAAAATCAATAAGATAGCTCTCACTAGACTAATGGCTCTAGACCCAGACCACATATCCTTTGAAGAACTTAACTCAAAATGGATTGTTCAACTCAGTATGAGCCCCAAAGGATAACGTTCCCAGAATATAACATGGGGGAATTGTCTAGGCTATCTTGTATGCTGGATAATACTTTTGGTTTTGGTTTTTTTGTCAACTTGACACAGGCCCGTGTCACTTGGGAAGACGAAAGTCCGATTGAGACCATTCCTCCACCAGGTTTACCTGCAGGCAAGTGTATGCGGCATTCTTTTGATTGGTGATCGATGGCTGATGATTGATGTGGAAGGATCCAGCCCACTGTGGGCTGTGCCATCTCTGGGCAGGTGGTCTTGTGATACATGAGAAAGAAAACCAGGGAAGTCAAGAGGAGCAAGACAATGAACATCCATCCTCTAGGATCACAGCCTCACCCTCAGTTCCCGCCTCCAGGTTCCTGCTCTGCTTCCCTGCCTTGGCTTCTTCAAGTTGCTTTTGGTCACAAAGTTTATTACTGCAGTAGAAACCTAAGACATTCTTCGATGTAGCAAGGTCTGTCTGTCTGTCTGTCTGTATCTGTGTATGTGTGTCTGTGTATGTCTGTATGTGTATCTCTGTGTGCGTCCATGAGTTACTAAGGACTAAACTGGAACTTGCATATGACAAATTATTGAGCTCAGACCTAGTTAGTGGTGTTCATCGGTTCACTAACAAAGTCGTGATCAATGAATAAAAAAAATTACTGTTGTGTTGAACTTGATGAAAACTAAAAACTTTGGTGCAGAAATCTAAAGAACAGGCAGATAAAACTGCACACTGGGAAGACAAGATTTTGTTTCAGAAGACACACCTGTTGAGGGAATTTTGTCCAAAATATACAAAGAAATCTTAAAACTCATCACTAAGAAACAATCTCATTTAAGATTTATCCCGGTGGCCTGAAGAGACAGCAATGAAGACAGAACCTGCCAAATAACCATGTGAAATAATGTTCCACATGGGGTGCAGGGCAGGAATTGGCAGTTAAGAGACAGGTAAGGAACCACTGCACACCTACCAAAACCATCCACACCTACCAGAGGCATCCACATCCAAAACACTCCCATACCAAACGCTGGTGAGCTTCGGAAATAACAGGAAGCCTTATTCTTTGCTGATGGAAATGTAAAGTTCTATCACCAATTTGTTGGTTTCTTCCAATATTAAACATACTCTTACCACATGTGGTACTCTAAATAAGAATCCAGAGAGAGAGGGGGGGGGAGAGACTCGGGGAATTGAACACTTAGTACTGTTTGGGGAGGTGATAAGCCTCGCTGGAGGAAGTAGGACAATGGGGACAAACACTGAGACTTGATAAGCTCGTCATACATACCGGTTACTCTCTGCTCTCTGGGTGTGGGTAGAGATGTGATCTCTAAGCTTCCTGTACCTGTCACTTAATGGACTCCCTATCAAGACAATGCTTCCCCATCATGGTGGACTCTTATTGGTCAGGAACTATGGGCCAAAATAAGCTCTTTATTCCATAAGTGCACCGCGCCAACCCTGACCAATAGGAATTAAGACACGACACAACGGGTTCCTTCTCTTAGTGGTTTACTCAGGATACTTTACAGGCAGCATTGTGTGGAGGTGAGTCCACGATCCTTACCCGGGCACAGCTTATATCCCCTAATAGGAGCCCATGAACTCATGCCACGTGTCATCTCCCCATAGGCCAGGGAAAACACGTAAGATCAGGCCACTCAGAAGCACAACCTTCAAGCCAAATAAGGAGTTGTTTATCTCAGAGCTCTCAGCCAGCCGTCGCCATCTTTAGGGCGTGGTTCGGACTGCTCTCTACATATAAGTTCATTTTTGGTCACTGTGTTTTATCACAGCCACAAAAAAGTAAGTGATGCACCACCCAATCCAGCAACTCTACTCTTTGTTGCTTACTTAAAGGAGTTGAAAATGTAGGACCATACAAGACCTCGAACACATGTTCACAGCAGCTTTAGGCAGAATGGCCAAAACTTGAAGCAATCAAGATGCCTTCAGGAGCTAACTAAAGAACAAGCCATGACATCCAGACAGTGCAATATCAGTCAGCAAGCACTAAAAGAAAATGTGTTAGCATGCTGGGAAAACAAATGCCAAAAAGTCTCACTGGGAAAAAAAAAAAAGACAGTACACCTAGACACAGACTGCTGAATGCCACGTATAGTACGTTCTGCATGAATTCAAGCACACAGATCAACCAGAGCTTCCTCCTTCAGCTTCTGTCTGCCTTTGGGTAAGAGACCCAAGTCCTCTCACCCTATAGCTTCCCATTCATGAAATAGGACTGAAGGCCACCTCCCTACAGGATTGTTCTGAATTTGATAAAATGCATGTAGAGCGTATTTGCTATCTCATATATGATAAGCATCCTAGAGTATACTCTCAAAGGCAACGAAATTAAAGCATAGAAGTTGGAGTTTAGTGAGAACTAAAACATCAGTAACATCCATTCCTTTCTATTTTCATAAAGAGTAATGTAGTTTAGTCAGAACTTTGGAATTTTAAAGTGAAATTCCACTGAAATCTATTGTAAAAATAAAAACCTTCAGACACAGAGAGAAATGTAAAGACCGTGTCAGCTCCTTGGAACCCTGGACCGTTGCAAAGATCAAATCCTGGTATTACTCAGCTTTCTAGATGCAGTGAACATCACAAGCAGGAAGCCACTCAAGGCTTTACCGGTCCTGTATCTGGTGCAGGCTTAGCCCGTCCTAGAGAAGCCTATTCTGTATCGATCTTACCTCACAAGTGAGATAACTGCCCCTGGGGAAGGGAAAATACACAGAACTGTGAGAGCTAAGCTGAGCGCCAAGACTTATGCAGGATATGAAACGCTAAATAGGCAAGGAAGTTAGAGAACATCTTCTCATCATGAAGGAACTAACCCCCTAGGGACCACACAGAAAATCTGACCACAAAAGCAACAGTAGTAGAATTTTTGAACGTAATGAAAAATATACTCATGATTTATTCAAAACCAACAGAAACCTCCAAGCTTCACTGGACAGAATTCAAAGCATGAAACATTATTAGAGAAGGTCTCCCCTTCATCCCAAGCCACTACCATTATTCCCATTTTAATAGGTGTAAAATCTCTTGATGTGCATCTAGGAAGGACTTCCTGTGAGGTTTTCTTTTTCTGAATTACATGGATAATTTCAAGCATGACATGGCAGAGACATAGCAAAGGCATAGATTATTCTAAATTCAGTAAATAAAGATGTTATAAGCAATGCATTTAGTGCAATATAAATTCTGAACTTTTGAAGCATGCCAGAATTCAGATATAATAGCAATGCAATTTTTAAAAATGATGTAAATGATATTTGTGGTGCTCTTTCTAGATATTTTGTTTATGCTAGGTCAGTTTTATATTATTTTATTCTATTGTATATGTGTACCTGAGTTTATGTATGTGTCTCAGGTATGTGCAGGAGCCCATAGAGGTCAGAAGAAACATCAGATCTCCTGGAACTAGAGTTACAGACAGTAGTGAGCTACCATGTAGGTGCTGGAAACTAAACCTGGGTCCTTTGCAAGAGCAGTAAGTGCTCTTAACTGCTGAGCCACCTCTCCCATATGCTAAGTCATTTTTAAAAGCACTGTATGGAATAGCCACACGCTTACCTCCCATCACCATTCAGATAGATGTTGCTGGGGCTGGAGAGATGGCTCAGAGGTTAGGACCACGAAATGCTCTTTCAGAGGAAATGAGTTCAAGTCTCAGCAACCACACAGCAGCTCACAGCTGTCTGCACCTCCAAGATCTGACACTCTCACACAGACATACAAACAGGCAAAACCAATAGACCTCATATTTTTATCCAAAATTGCCTAAGAGGGAAACTTCGAATTTCCATTTTTATAGAAAATCTATTTATAAAGAATATCTGGAGTCTCCAAAGTTCTTTAAATATAAAATGTAAAACATTATTTCATTGTGCTTCTCTACATAGAGACAGACCCAGAGCAAACATAGAAAATATCGTGTTTGTATAAGATTTAAATGTTAACATTAACAATATAAAAAGGAAAGCATGGAGCAGACAGAAGAAGGAAAGGTGAGGAGAGTGTGTGTCAGGTAAAGGAGAGGAGAGCATGCCTGAGGAATGGAGAGGTGAGCAGAGGCAGGAAAGGAGAGGAGAGCATATGTCAGGAAAGGAGAAGGGTACAGGCTTCAGGAAGGGCAAGGCGAGCATGTGTGAGGAAAGGAGAGGCGAGCATGCGTCAACTGCCATGTAGACTTCGTGATTTTATGAAAAAATAAGTCGAAAAAGAATGTTTAAAAGAATAGCACTTGATGATACTGTTTTAAATTATAAAAATGTATGAAAACCAAGAATATGAACACTAATGGTAGATGCAGGAGAGTATATGTAATATCAAACTCACTTTTAAATAAGAAACATTTGGTATAACCTATAGATTATAGAAAGTGACTTAGCACTTACTTAGAGAACCCTATTTGAATAAAATCCTTATCTAAAGTTATCAAGGTAATTGTCAAAGAAATTAGCAAATGAAGAATTTTGCCTTTGAAAATATAATTGGAAGTGGAGAAGAGGAACGGAGAAACTTTTCATTATTAACTCAAGATTAGGTACTTAACCATACACAGGCAACACTTTGAAATCCAGAGTTTATAAAAATTATTACTATGTATTCATATTGACATTACCTATTAATAAAGGCTTTGAAAATACTGAAGTATAGTAACAAGAAAAACAAAACAAACAAAAAGAAACCCACACACAAAAAAACAAAACAACAACAACAAAAAAAAACTGAGGATATTCTAATGGTAAATCACCACAGTGTGGTAAAAAAAATATATCATTATTTTATTTTTTTATTTGAAAAATGAATTTTTTTATATTTCTTTTTTTAGATATTTTCTTTATTTACATTTCAAATGTTATCCCCTTTCATCGTTTCTCCTCCAACCCCCCCCCCCATTACATCCTCCCTCCCCCTGCTCACTAACCCATCCACTCCCACTTCCTGCCCTGGCATTCTCCTACACTGGGACATAAAGCCTCCACAGGACCAAGGACCTCTCCTCCCATTGATGACTGACTAGGCCATCCTCTGCTATACATATGCGGCTGGAGCCATGGGTCCCTCCATGTGTACTCTTTGGTTGGTGGTTTAGTCCCCGGGAGCTCTGGGGATACTGGTTGGTTCATATTGTTGTTCGTCCTAAGGGGCTGCAAACCCCTTCAGCTCCTTGGGTCCTTTCTCTAGCCTCTCAATTGGAGACCCTGTGCTCAGTCCAATGGATGGCTGTGAGCACCCACTTCTTTATTTGACAGGCACTGGCAGAGCCTCTTCTGAAAAACTCAGTGTTGTCCAAGTTAGTAACATTTTCCGAGTAGAGCAGGTCTATAATTTTTAAACAAGTGCATTGTCCATGTTTAAAAATTGAAAACTCATATACCAGTGTAACATGGAGTGAAATAAAGCAGACCACACTTCCAGCCATTCCCTGAGACTCACAACATATTATCAACCAAGGCCTGAGTGTCCTCTTCCACTAAGATCTTTCACAGTACTTCTCTATGTGATGAGAATCGAAGTTGTCAAACACTGGAAGAGATCTCAGCGGCCAGCTCATCTGACTGCCTTTATTCTAGAAAGAGGACAATGGAGTCTTGTGGCATTACAGAACGTCAAGAGGTTAGGGCAATAGAAAGAGCAGAGCCTGGATCCAGTGTCAGCCCTGAGAAGTACATTTCTTTTAATCAACCTGGGCTCCCACCATTATATACTATGGACACTATGACTCACAGGACAGAAATGGACTGTGTGACTTTGTTTGAGGCTGAAACATAAGATTCAGGCATCTGGTGAGGGTAATGAAAGCCAGCAGTATCCTCTTAGTCTGTGCTCTCTGTGCCTTTCCTTGATATGTGCATGTGTGTATGCGCATGTGTGTGTGAGTATGTGTGTATGCATGTGTGTGTGAATGTGATATAAGTGTATATGTGTGTGTTGTGTATATGCATTGTGCACATTCATGTGTGTTTGTGGATGTCTGTGTGTATATGCATGTGTATATTTGCGTGTGTGTGTGTATTCATGTGTGTTTGTGGATGTCTGTGTATATTTGTATGTGTGTATGGATGTGTATACAAATTCATGCACGTTTGTTTATATGTGTATGGATATATGTGTGTGGATTGTGTATGCATGCATGTGTGTGTGTGTGTGTGTGTATTCAGGTGTGTGTATGTGCATTCATGTATTTATGGCTCCATGTGTATGAATGTGTGTATATAAATATGCATGTGTGTGGATCTCTATGTGTATTCACATGTGTGTACTCATGTATGTGTATGTGTATATACATTCATGTGGATGTGTGTGTAAGTATGTGTGTAAATTTGTGTATATATGTATGTGGATGTATGTGTAAGTTTGTGGGTGAATTTGTGTCTAGATGTGGATGTGGATGTGTGTGTAAGAATGTGTGTGAATGTATGTGCAAGCATGAGTATGTATATGTGTATGTATATGGATGTGGATGTGTATACATGGATGTGTATATAAGTATGTGTGTATAGATGTATGTACACATGATTTGTGTGTGTGTGCATGTGTGTGTGTGTGTATGGGAAGTGAGACGAACAATATCCTATTGTTTTATAAAGGCACTAAAACAATCCTAATGACCTCATTTAGCCTTAAGAACATTCTTCAAACTGATTCTCCAAATACCATCATACTAGGGACTAGGCCTTACTTAACACGTGACCTGAGGGGTGGACACAATTCATCACACAGCATTTTCTTTCATAACAATGGACAACTTTCTCACATCAGTCTTCTCTGCAAATATAACTCATCCACTTATCTCCACATCTCAATAAACTGCCATAATCTTTCACATAAACTGACATAAACTTTATGCTTTCTCCACAGTAAGATGTAAATTCAAAGACAAATATAAAGGTGCTAAATTAGCCTGGGTTACCCTCTGTCCATGTGTATCAAGAGTTCCTCTTGCCAGTCTGCTTCAGTTAGCAGGCTTGCCAAGCCTGGACACTTGTCAGGAAACCCATCAAAGCTAGTGGATTGCTAATAAGAAAGCATTTTGTTCCCAGCTGAATACTCTGTTTGCAGTGTTCTTCGACAAAAACAATATCCCAAGGCTTCCTTTCCAACGGACAGAAGCAAACAATGCATTCAATGACTCAGGGAGGAGAGAAAAGGGCAAAGGTTGTATTTTCAGATCAGGGTTAAGAGAAGGAGCTTGTTCGCTGAAGGAGGAAAAAAACATGTGGTGTTCCTGAAATTTAAAAATAAGGAGCTGAGTATGAAAGCCAAGCTTTAAAGAAAAATGCTACTTAATTACATGTCTATAAATGGGAAGGGATATACAAAACCTACATAGTTTCAGAGTATAATCATTTAGTAGAGAAGGCTAAAACACATGTTTGGGACTCCAAGATGCCTCAGGGCGGAACGGGTTTACTGTGCACATGGAAGGACCAGAGCTCACATCCAGTAACCCACAGAAGAGCCTCGTAGGAGCAGCTGTCCTCTGTAACCCCAACACACACACGTGGGACAAAGCTGGAATCCGCAGGATAAGCTGGCCGGCTAGACTACATGAAAACAGCAAGCTCCAGCCTCAGCTAGAGATGCTGCCTCTGTTAATAAGGTAGACAGCGATGGAGGATAATAATCCATGCACACCAAACCTCCACACCGATACAGATACATGCACACCACATACGCGTGCTCCCAGCTGCCAAAAGAAAAGGAAAACCCTTAGGTTTTAAGAGACAAAAGCCAAAGATTAGACATTTTCTGTAACTTACACCCTCCTTGGATCATGTGACTTCCCCAAATAAAATCCTTCCCCTTCAGTCTCCCTGTGCCTAGGATACTTGGCCGAGGGCATCAGTATGTCTTTGGACCAAAGGTGTTCAGGTAGACACCTTTATTGTGACCTTATGCATTTTCTGTCAGTGTTTTTCTAAATGTGACTCTCACATGTTCCATATCAGACTTAACCAGACAACCACAGATCATGAACGCATGAGCCAAAATCATACTCTCTCAGCAAAGTGCTTTTCATTGGGTGTTTTTTTACAGTGCCAAAAGGCTGGCAAGCAAATAATGCAAAACCTTACAACATCTTTATTTAAAAATATAGATATTCTTTACCAGATCCAGAGAATATGTCTCCAAGGATAAATTCAAGATTTTGCCATATTTTCAGAATTGCTGCCAAAATCACTTGTTCTGTCTGACAGTAACAATATCCAGCAGGACCTCAACGCATATGTATTGCTAGAACACTGAGCATCACAACCCATGAGCTGTAGCACTCATAATTGGTCAAATATAATAACAGCATTTAATTTAAACAAAACAGGAACACGTAGACATTCTGTTAGATTCCAATTCTCAATTGATTCCATAGACTATGAGATGTTACTAATCTTACAGCACGGGGAACCAAGCAGGGCTTAACTCCAAAGCCCTGGCACCTGAGTGTAGTGACTTAAGAAACTGCATCTCAGGGAGGAGCAGGGGAGATGGCTATTCAACATGCCACAAAGCTCCTGGCTTCTAGGGTCTCCACGAGCTGGAGGTGATGAAGGGAATTTGCTCCTGATGTCAAGGTTGTGGGGGTGGCAGACGGGATTCATGCAACGTGACAAAATGGAGCCACACAGGAAGACACCAGGGAAGCTCATACCAGGAGCTGATTCCACCCTCGGAAGAGTTCCTTCTCCGTGGCATACTTTGGGAAATAATTTGAAAAAGTAGAGCTTAGCATTGCAGGGAACTCTTCTTGAAAGCAGAGCACTGAGATTTCAGTTGCTCAGAAGGAAACAAAAAGACCAGTAAAGGTCAGTGTATGTATGTGTGTGTGTGTGTGTGTGTCTGTGAATGTGTGTGTCTGTGTGTCTGTCAGTATGTGTGTCTGT
>JADRCD010223202.1:38903-59497 GCA_019843815.1 Montemys delectorum
TGTCTGTGAATGTGTGTGTCTGTGTGTCTGTCAGTATGTGTGTCTGTTTGTCAGTATATGTCTCTGTGTATGTCTGTGTATGTCTGTGTGTGTCTGGGTGTGTGTGTGGGTATTTTTGTTGTGATGGTCATGGTTGTAGTTTTGTTTTAGATTCTTTGAAATAAACCTCCGTTTGTTCCTGCTCAGCCCCAACTTAGTCTTTTCCCCCAGCTTCCTTCAGTTCCTTATAGTATAGCCACAGTCACTAACCGAGGAGTCACACGAGGAAAATACAAACACCTTTCTATGTTCCTTGGTTGTTCGGTGTTCAGTCAGAATACTTATTTCCCTCTCCCCGCTCTCCAACACAGCGCTCAGAGTCGACTACATCACATCTTCAGTAGAATCCTATCCTCTGTGGGTCAGCAATAGGGTCACTGCTTACTCAGATTGCATTGGTCTTAGGACGATGCCTGGCTTGTTTTCATGTGTGTTATTAGACCAGCTATTTCAGAGAATTAAAGAGAAAGTGGTTCACAAAGGAAAACATAGCAAAGTGTTTTGGATCATTAATATAGCCACAAGGTGGAAATTTTGTGTAAGCTTCAGACCCAGTCAGGCTCTACTTGAGGAGGAAGGGCTTCAGCAGACCGTTTTTTTGTCCATTGTCCAGGGAAGCCAAGGCAGACACTTGGAGGCAGGAAATGAGGCAGAGGCCACAGAGGAACACTGCTTTCTGGCTTCCTCTGGTGAGAAGGAAACAAAGAAAAAGAAGGACTTACTTTGTTTTCCTTTTCTTTCTTCCTTACGTTTTCCTTTCTTCCTTATGTTCCTTCCTTCCTCCTTCCTTCTATGAATTTGTAAATGAAAATATAACTACATTTCCCACCTTCCTCTCTTTCCTCCAACCTCTCCCTCCTCCTCCTCCTCCTCCTCTTCTCCTCCTTCTTCTCACTTCAAACTTTCATGTGCCCCACCTTTATTTCTCTTCAATGCCATGCCCTCTTTTTCTCTGATTATTCCAGTTATATATATATCTACAAATGCATAAATATATAAACTAAATCTGCAGAATCTATTTAGTACACTTATATGTGTATGATTTCAGGGCTGATCACTTGATATTAGATAACTAATCGGGGTCTCATTCCCAGGGAAGCCTCTCCTCTCAGTAGTCCTTAGTTAGTTCTTTGTCTCGATGTGACATCCCATTTTCTAGTTACACATTAGCACAGCTATTAATGCTGTCATTGTTTGGAATTTGTTTAAGCAGCCACATTGTTATGAGAGAATAGAAATAGATTCCCTGTCATTTCTAAGAGACAATCTCACAGCAGGTCTTCTCTGTCATCTTTCTGTCCGCATTGCCATGATGTTCTAGGTGCCCTGGGTACAAGAGTCAATTGTGTATGTATTCATCAAAGCTAGATACCCCATGATTAGTCACTCTCTATATTTAATGAGTTGTGATTTCTGCTATAGTTACCTCACCATCTGCTTCAAAGAAAAGTTTCTTTGGGCTGGTGAGATAGCTCAGCCGGTAAGAGCACCGACTGCTCTACCAAAGGTCTTGAGTTCAAATCCCAGCAACCACATGGTGACTCACAACCACCCGTAATGAGATCGGATGCCCTTTTCTGGTGTGTCTGAAGACAGTTACAGTGTCTTATGTATGATAATAATTAAATCTTTGAAAAAAAAAGAAAAAGAAAAGTTTCTTTGATAAGGGGTGAGGGCTGTACTTTCCCTTGGATATAAAAAAAAAAAAAGGCTTTAGAGTGTAGTTTAGGAGTTTCACTTGTCTAATAATGTGGTGGTAACAGGTTTTTCTCCAGGATCAGTGGCCTCGCTAGTGACAAGTAATTGATTAGGTTTCTAGTACCAGTCATAATTTCCCTCCTGTTGAGCAGGCCTTAAGTCTCATTAAACCACTATTGGTTATCACCAAATATGAGTACCACCATTACACATTTAGAAGTATCTCACAGGGCTGGGCATTGTTGTGGTCCAGAAGCATCATAACTGAGTTGGGCTACTGATTTCTTCCCCAGCTTTGGTAGCTTGCATAACACAACTGGTAGTACAAAAGCTAGTCTTTGGGGAAGTCGTTTTCAGGTCAGATCCAGCTCAAATTTTCCAATTTGAAAAGTTGGAAAATTTAGGTCTGAAGTGCATTTTTCTCTTCTGCAATTGGGACTTAACCTTCCACTTCTGGAAGGCCACTAAGGGCAGCAACAATAGCCTAGAAGAGTTTTAGTTTTAGAAGTCTTTTGGTATCCCCTGGCCAGTAACTCAAAAACAGGTTTCTCATGCCTGATGCTAGGAGTTTTGTTGGATGCTCTATGGCTCTCGGCGGAGGTGGTCAGCCTGACTAGCATAATCTCACTTAAGATATATTAACTCTATCACATGTGTGCTCTTTGTAATTTTAAGTAAACATAATGCGTATCCTTAGGGTGTTTTTTAAACGCTCTTGCTATTATTTATACCTGTTTCCTCCCTCTGCTTCTATATTAACCTTCTTCTCCACTTCCAAACTCAATCCCCTTCTTTCTTATACAATCTAGGACCATCTTCCCAGGTGTGGCACCACCCTCAGTGATGCTGGACTCTCCAATATTGGCCATCAATCAAGAAAGTCCCCCACGGGTGAAGTAGATGTAGGAAACTCCCTTCTCTCAGATGGTTCTCATTAGTCTCCTAGGACAAAACCTAACCAGCCCCATATGTTTCGAGAGTTAAGTTGGAAAGTTAATCTCAGTTGCAGCCGTGTATAGACAGGTCATTAAATGACAAGAACTCTGCCTTAAGAAGTGGATTAATGACTTCATCCTGGGAGTGGACTTAATGTAAAAGTTAGATCGGGTTCTTCTTCTTAGCCCTGTCCTCCCAGAAATAAGACTCAGACTCAAAATATGTTTACAGATACCTTGGCCATAGAGCTAGGCTCTCGTCTGACAAGACCATAACTTAAAATAATCCAGTTATTCTAATCCACAATCTACCACGTGGCTGGTTACCTGTGCTCAAGTACCATGCATTAGCACTCATTCCATCTTCCCAGGTGAATCTTCAGCCTGGCATTCTCCAAGCATCCTTTCTGCTTCCCAGATGTCCCTCCTCCTATTTCCTGCCTAAGCCATAGGCCATCCGATTTATTATTGACAGGTGCTACATCCACACAGACACAAGATATTCTCTCTAAAACCTAATGCCACAAGAGTAGTCACTATAAAAGCAAGCTCAATGCCAATTTTTTCTTTGTCTCTCTTGATAAAGATCAAGAGATCTTTGTCCCTTGCCATGGAAAGATCAGGAAGACCTTCACGAGATGCACTTCCATTAACCTGAGACCCCCCAGCTCCAGGAAGGTAGGAAATGAATCTCTGCTGTTTATAAATTAATTACCAAGCCATTGTTATTTGGCTATGGCAACACAAAGCAGGTTAAGAGCAGGACTTCTTTAAGAATAAATACCATATTCTGTTGTTTTGCCCATGAGAATGCAAAACTCCTTCCACATTTATATCAACAATTTGATTCATCCAGCAATCAAAGTCAGTCATAGGAATATGAAATGAGAACATTCAGTATCAAGTTCTTTTTCAAAATATTTGGTGAGTACAAACTGTAGATATTCAAAGTATATTGAATGATGATTTGATAAGTTATATACACTGTGCAATAATTTCTAGTCAAATTAATTAACACATTGAAGACCGTCCATGCCAGTCTCCCTTCAACCCTCAAGTCTTGTTCATCCTGTAGCAAAAATAAGCCTTCTTATCAGTATCCCTCCACTCCCCTCCCTCTCTCCTAGCTCTTTCCAACCAAAGCTCCACTGTTGTTTCTGTAAGTTGGACTTTCTAGACTTTCTGGACCAAATGGCCCAGTCAGCACTTCTGTTTCTGAGTCTGACTTCTTCCTCTTAACACAAATTCCTCCAGATCCATTCACGGCCCCAACTATGACAGAGCTTCATTCTTTTATATGGATAAGCAACATGTAAGTATGTATGTGTAAATGCTTATGATATTATGAACGCTTTTATCCCCTAGTCTTGGGTTATGTCCTTATCTTGGCTACTGTGAACAATATCGCAGTGAATATGGAGGTGTGACTATTCCTGAGATGTTTCCTTTGTTGACTCTGGACATACTCCCACAAATAGGATTACTAGATGGTATAGTAGCTCTACTTTTTGAGGAACTTCCATCTTGGGTTGGTTTGTTTTCAATAATGCCTATCCTAACAGAACTGTTCAATAGCTCATATTGGTTTCTCTTTGCACTTATTTCATGATTAGTGATTGATCAGTGATGGTTACACCTTTTCAAATCTACCTGTAGGCCATGTCTATATTTTGTTTCAGGGAAAAGTATATATTCAGTGGTTCCTTTGCTTTTTTAAAAATAGGGTTATCTGTGCTTTGGTAATTTTGAGGTAACTAGATCAATATTATTGGTCCTCACTCCATGTAGCCAAAAAGTCCATATACTTCTTTTAAAGTAAGGACTTCCATGCCCTCCTTAGAACATGCCATTTCTCTTAGGACTTTGTGTTGTTGTTGTTGTTGTTGCTGCTGCTGCTGCTGCTTTCCATAAGAAGTAAACTTATTTTGACTCACTGGAAAAATAATTCCCAGGAGGTGCCCTTATCAGCAGCACGGGGACCTCTTTCTGCAAGCTAAGGAGTTGCTGGCAATCAAGACGAGCTGCACACAGATGGAGTGTAAACCACCATATCTCACCACAGATGCTGTGGCTTAGAGAACAGGCACTTCGAGGGGTGACAAATGCTGGAGTGCTCTGAGGTACCAATTACTCACTATTTAAAGACAATGCCACCTCCAAAATGGAACACAGTTCATGAAGATGACAAAGTCGGTTCTGTTGGAGGAGTCAAGGAACCCCACACTCCCTGTGGCAAGGCTTTATAATCTATAATAATCACAAGTTTCTTTGGGAATTTCTTGTCTCTGGGTAAGCTTAAAGTATTAATTAAGTCACTGTACATGTGTGCTGGAGTTGTTCGTATCTCGTTTGTAATACATAGTTGTCAAAGGGTCTGAATGAGGAGAACAGAATGCAGATACCCAAGCTGCCTGCCTGTTGACAAACACAGCCTCTGAGGTGCCTCCCTGCCATCAGCTTAATTGTTTTTCCCCAAAATTCATATATTAAGGTCTTCTGTTAGCCACCATTCATTTTATTATTACAAAATACCCAGGGCATCTATTCAAGAAGAGAAGAATCTTATTTAGCTTGGAGTTTAGGAGTTTCAAGGGCTCAGGCCCTGCTAAGTGCTCTCCCATACTACATCACCTACCAATGCATTGCAAGACCAGGAGACCTCTCTCAGACCCCTCCAACCTTGGCTTCTCCAGGTCTCAAGGAACCCTCAGCAAGATCCTACTGTTTAAGCTTCCATGACTACCTTCCAGTAGTTCTTCCATGAGCACCAAATTTTTAAACCACAGAAAGTTGTCATCTGCAGTATCCCAGAAAGGGGCAGTACTGGATGACAGTGCCAGTAAACCACATGGAGCCCATCTTTAGCATCTCAGAGTGGGACTGTCCTGGAAGATAGTCTGTAAGGGGATGACAGATTCAAATAAGAACATTAGAGTAAGCTGGGCGGTGGTGGTGTGGCGAACGCCTTTAATCCCAGCACTTGGGAGGCAGAGGCAGGTGGATTTCTGAGTTCAAGGCCAGCCTGGCCTACAGAGTGAGTTCCAAGACAGCCAGAGCTATACAGAGAAACCCTGTCTCAAAAAACAAACAAACAAACAAACAAAAGAATCTTAAAGTAGAGCCTAATCCAATGGAACTGGTGCAAAAGAGACTCCAAATAGTGAAAACACAAAGAAAAACATGTGAAGATGCAGAAAGGTGGTTGACTTTGAGCAGACATGGTGGCCCATGCTTGTAATCTAAGAACAGAAGACATCAAGACAGGGGGATCACACGTTTTGGTCATCCAGGCTGCATAGAAAGTTCCAGATAAGCTTAGTCTGGGCTTGGCTATACAGTGAGATCCTATCTCAAATTGTCCAACAAACAAAAATCCCACAGACACTTGCAATCCAAAAAGAGGGGAATCTCATAATTCAGAAGAAATGAAACTTGCCAACACTTGGGTTCTGGCTTCCAGCCTTCAGAACTGATTTCACTTTAGATGACCCCTAGCTTAGCCTGTTTCTCATCCTTTATGTGAGAAGAATTCATTCAAGAAATTTTCTTCTGAAACATCAGAAATTCCTGCAGCACAGGTCCCTCATGGCCCCATTCTGCATACAAGGGTAAGTTGTGACTACCCTTGTATGTAAGAGACGCCCCCCCCAGGCCTGTGTAGTTCCTCTTATTTCCAATTTTCACATCTCTAATGACACTCTACTCCTGTACTTGCTTCCAATATCTGACCTCTGTATGCCTGTGAAACCACGAGCCCGGGAGATAATCCGCACAGAAGCAGACTGCTGACGTCACAGTGCGGAGACATCGATCAAACTGCCTAGAGAGACTTGGCAACTGCAGGCCCATTAAAAACATTTCCTCTAAAGCCAGCTGACATTGATTTTTTAGGATACACCTTCCGAACCACAGAGCAGAGGAAGCAATAACTCTTCTCCAGCCACTGTGATTACTGAAGGAGAGTCACCTTGTATATACACAAGGTAGTAAACAGTGAGCGCCTCCTCCACTGCCCATCCCCTTCCCACTTGCTCATTTAAAAATCATATGAGCTGGAGAGGAAGGTTGTTATGTTCCCAAAAGGTGACATTGTGATTTCGTTCGAATAGGGGCTTTTTAGTCAAGCGCCTGAAAAGAAGTAATTTCAGATAAGGGAGGGGCAACAGTTGTTTGTCCTTTCTGATTTGTCACAGTGAAATATATTAGTCCTCTGTTAATTTTAAGTTGTTGCAAAATAATCAAAGACTCTAGATAAAGCTCCATCAGCTCTGGGAGCCCAGACTCTGCCCATGAATGAGGAGGCTCATCATAAAGAAAGAACAAAGGTGCGTTAAGGGGGTCAGGACTGCACAGAACTTGAAAGCAGATGTTCCTCTTGTGCCCTGCCTTTCTGCTGATTTCTCCTCCTGCTTTCTCTCCTCCCCATTCGAAGCTCGTTCATTCATTTTCTCATAAGGTAACCTGAAAAGATTTTTCAAAGGAAAATAGAGTCTCCATAAGAGAGCTGTTAGGGGTGGGGTTGCTTTGGGGTCAGGCCCAAGGCTTGTTGAGTTTCACTAGATCAGCACTATCTCGCAAGGACGGTTCTAAAGTAAGCAGCCAGCTTCTTGCCATTGATCTGGGCTTCTACATAAACTAAAGATGACAAATATTTTATGTGTGATGGGAAGAGATGAGTTCAGGGGACTGTGTGGACAAAGTTCAACTCATACTTTTCGGCAATCACAAACGTGTGATTGCTTCCATGCACGCGCACGCGTGCGCGCGCGCGCGCGCGCACACACACACACACACACACACACACACACACACACCAATACTGGCCATCCCTTCCCTTCTCTCTCGGGACCAACACATGTTCACTCACCCCCAGCTACTGTCCATGAGTACCCAGCTATAACCACATACGCTAACAACAAGTGCTCGCACTCCTGATAGCATCTTGGTTAAGGAGGCCACGAAAAGATGCCATAGACCATGCAGCTTAGACAACAGAACTTAGCTCTCACATTTCCCGAGGCTGTGAAGTTCAAGGTAAGATGAGCGGTTAGCAGGAGGTCCCTGGCTGGGGAAGGGGAGAGTCCAGCAACCACAGCTATATCACCTTACCCCCATGACCTCACCTAAACTTAATTGCTTCCCGGAGTTTCTACCACCTAAAACCATCCACAAAGTGGGAAATTCTTGAAGGATATAAAGATATAGTGTACAGTACATGGTAACAAGTACAGCCCCCATGCAACACACCTCCTACACACAACACTTCAAGTTAGATCTATTATAACAACACATTAGCAAATGAAAGGAATCTGGAAAAATATCAATAAAACTAGCTCTAATCTCTATCCTTTATTTATAATATCCACCTCTGATATAAAACTAATCCAAATTAGGGACATGCCTACCACATGTGAAATAGAGTCTTCTCTTTCCTTCTTTTCTGTGGCTTATGCCTCCTGAGAACGAGCCAGTATAGATTAGATGCAAACCTTGAGTTCTACGTAGCCAAACAGCATTGCAGTTCCATTTTGTGTGGATAACAGATCACATTTTCACATCTTCTCTGGCTCTTGCCTAAAAGCAATAAATACTTCTCTACTTACAAACCAACTCTAGGCAAGACAGTTAGGCAACTTAGGAGCTGTAGGAAATCGTGTGCTGCAGGTCTTCTGTAGGGTGTTTATCCTCATCTGACTTACACAGTCCCAGTCACGATTATAAACCCAACATTCTACGAGACCATCTTCCACCTTCCCACCTCCTTCCTAACTACTCTTCCTCCGCTTACCCACACATCATCTTCATCAGTGACTAGAGAAAAAGGCTGTTCACGGTGGTCTGAAAGGCAGCCTCTCCTGTCGTTCTGCAAAAGATCTGAAAGAATGAGCTTCAGTACAGTGAGTTCTTGGCATCCGTTGGACTTGGAGTAAACCTTGGCTTCGGACTGTAGTTTCCAATTTGCACAAATAATTTAGTTTTTGTATAAAACTTTGCACGGAGAGCTATCCTTACTTCACCTTTCCTTGGCTCAGTACAAAGAATGATCCGACAGCCTGGGAGATGGTTCGGTCCGTAAAGTGCTTGCCACAAACGAGTGGGCAGCTAGGTTTGATCCCTAGAACCCACATATTTAAAAAGAAAAGAAGCCAGCCAGTAGTGTATACTTGCAATCCAGCCCTGGGGAGAGAGAAACAGACAGACCCTTAGGCAGATCTTCCCAGCCAGCCTAGTATGACCAGGGAGTTCCAGGTGGATGTAAGCTCCTGTCTCTTGGTTTGGTGGGACATGCCTGAGTAACAAGACTCAAGCATATTAACATACACACAGACACACACAGACACACACACACAGACACACACACACACACACACACTGCTGGAACAAGCAGCTTAGTCGGTGAAAGTGAACAATAAGAGCTACTGAAAAGGCATGTAAATACACACTGACAAGCACAAGATTTTCTATCAAATGATAGGTCATCTTTACAGCAAAGTTCTATAAACTAAATGGTTTGTGGGATGAAGTGGAATGACATTTGAGGTGTATATATGTCTCTGTAATTCTGTAATTACACGTGAGGATTATTGTCTTCGGCAACCAACAGAATTATGTTTGACATAAAGAAAGTCACCTAAATGCTATATACATTTACAATAAACTTGCCATCTGTCTTATGGTGGTGTGATTTAGAAAGTTACTTACATGCTATACATTTACAGTAAACTCATTAATCTGTCTTCTTAGTGGTGAGACCCTTATTGTACATTTGTGCTTCCTCCCTGCTTAAGGAAAGTCTTAACATTCTATTCTTGGGAGTGATCCCATGGTTAATGATTCATATGATCAACATAATTAATCATTATCTATGGAGTAATGCAATCTATATTATATATTATATGCATGTAATATATTCTATTGTATATGATATAAAATATATTTAAGTTGTAAGTAAGCATAAAAAGTTTAATTTTAATTATGGATAATTTTCATTTATGTACTGAAACATTTCTTTGTTAGGTGAGGACACAATTGAGTTGTATCACATAGAGTACCCTGACAGTCGATTAAGATCTATAATTTTTATTCCATTGTTCAAATATAAAGCATTCAAGCTAACAGCCACAGAATTTCCTAAGGCTGTGTTCTTTGTTTCAATCAATATTTGCTTGTTCTCTGTTGCAGTTCTTGGGAAATTCTGTCAAAGATGGCCAAGCATATTGACTCTAACTAGCCTATAGATTTTTGAAAAAACAAAATTTTATCATTTACTTAATATTGTGGAGCAACTGTGTCATGAGCAATTGTTATTCCTGTTGTTGTTATAACTGCACTTTAATTGGTATGGAGAAAACAGCTGATTTCTTTTTTCCTCCCTAGGATTCAAGTTATTAGGATTAGAGGGTTAGGGGGAGTGGCAGGCCCCTTGCTGTTCTGTACTTCTGAACCTGTGTTCTGATTCTGTTGGTACTGGTTAAGAATTAAATCAGGGGGATTTGGCAGTTGGGCACCAAGACTCCTCCCAGCTAAGAAGAGAAGAGTCAATGCTGAGAGACGCAGATGAATCTTCTCTAAGGGGTTGTATCTGGTACCCATATACCAGTGGAAGGGTACACATCCAAGAGTAATGGGCAGTACAAGTTGTACTCAGTGGGTTTCCAAAAAAAAGTTGTATGGATAGAGAAGGGTATAGATCTGGGTAAAGAAGGATAAATATGATTTTTAAAATTGTACAAAATCATCAAAATTAAGAAAGAAATGTAAACCTGGAATTCACATGAAGAGTTGCATGCAAAAAAAAAATCCCTGAAATAGGGTATGGTAAGAAGAAAAACAAAAGAAAACAAAACAAACAGCTGAACTGCTCCCATATTTCACTGGGCTAAAGAGTAAATGCATTTCCAGGACAAAGGCTTATCTGTGGAGAAAGGATTTTATACCTTTTCTCATCAAGTTTCACATCCACTCAAATAAGATCCCTGCCATCCTCAATCATCTATGATGATAGTCTAGATCATTTATGATAGTCTAGATCACTGGAAAAAGAAATCCCCCCAAATGGCATTGGGACAACATCTCCAGCACCTTAGTTGTATTGTTTCTTCTATGCCGAATGCCAATTATGGTCTCAAGTCCCCTTTTTATCATAATGAAATCTACCCAGTCCATTCTCCAAATGTCCCTCCCACCGTAGAGAACAAATACTTCTGCATTTCTCAAAACACTAGCACACACACACACACACACACACACACACCTGGGTACCCACATGCACCTGAACATACACAAGCATGCACGTCCCCACACCCACACGAAGGACATTGCAGAAGACATTGTAAAATCACCTTCTAGAAGCAAATGCAAGTTGGTAATTAGTCCTAAGTAATTCTGGCTTGTTTTCATAGCTCCTGCATGACTCATCACTCTACCTTTATTGCAGACACTGTACATACCCCCAGCGTCCCCAGCGTCTTTTCTGACACTCAAGAGTTGTCAAAGTATTGTAAATGACCCGTGACACACCTGTCCCTTAATATCACCAAACTATTCTCTGCTATTGATTTCAAACTGCTAAGAAGTTATCCATGCCCCACCCTCCTAAAATTCAGAGCCCAGCACTGGAAAGCTAAGGCTTGGATGGCTTCACCGTGGACATTGGTTCAATAGCTATTTTCTCCGGATTCTTACCAACTCCACCCGTATATGCTTACGCTCCTCCCTCAATTGCCCTGAGAGTGAATTCTATGTTTGTAACAAACCTTCTAACTTTAGATCCATACATAATTTTAAATTATTTGGCAGTATCCTCTCATTTAATACTTCCTAAATCATATTCGTGTAGGTAGGGAAAGAGAACAGGGAGGCTGTTGTGGATGCTATTTGTATATTGATGTTAATTCTGCTCTCCTGGGAGGGGCTATGGACAAGGAGCAAGTCGAACTCAGGTGACTTCTTGAGAATCAATTCCCTAATGAATAAAGGAGTCAATTACTGGACCAGTAGGCGGAACTTCCGGGTTGGAGAGGGGAAGAGAGGAAGTAGGAGAGAGTTGGGTCCTCTTGGACTAGGATAACGGAGGACAAGATGGAATTACGAGTGTCTCCCAGTTTCAACAGAGGATCCCCACCGGGAGATTTAGATTTAATAAGGCTTACAAGTTAGGGTTTTACTTGTTGCACCCAGTGATTGAGTTACCGTTGTTTCTGAACTAAGTTTGTGTTGTTTTTCTTCTCGCAGAGACTTGTCTGGGTTCTCAGGAGAAAGGTGGGCAACACAAAGGCCATGGGAAAATTGAAGCATGGGGCTGGCGTGGTAAGGACCCACCAGTGGGAACTTAGCGAGCTGGGTGGAGATATTTTGAGAGCTCTGGGCAAGAGAGTCTCCACGAGATAAAAAACAAGTTGGCCATTGCCCGCCAGTTGACAGCACAAGTGCGGGAACGTCCCCGTTCATTTTTTTTTTTTTTTTTTTTTTACTTTTTATTTTTTTATTTTTATTTATTTTATTTATTTATTTATTTATTTATTTATTGCTTTTTCGAGACAGGGTTTCTCTGTGTAGCCCTGGCTGCCCTGGAACTCACCCTGTAGACAGGCTGGCCTCAAACTCAGAAATATGCCTGACTCTGCCTCCCAAGTGCTGGGATTAAAGGCGTATGCCACCACCTCCCGGCTCCCATTCATTTTTTTAATATCTCTCGCAACAGAGGCAATCTTCAAATCTGTCTTCCTACAAAGAAAGTCTTCAGGGTAGAGCTCAGTGGTTGGGCTCATGAGTTACATGAGCAGGGTCCTATGACTGATCCACAGAACTGAAAAAAAAAAATGAAAAGAAATGTCTCATAATAAACATGTTCAGCACATTCCATCAAGAAGCAAGACTCATGAAGCCATCTTTAAATACACTGCTGTTTCTTGGACACAGTCTAGCTGTATTACAATATTGATTTTTTTCCTGTATGAAAGTAGCCAACACCCACAGTCATATATATCTTTCATCCACACCACACCACTCAGTTCTAGCCTACATCACTTAGCTCTGCATTACAACTGTTTACTCTGTAGGAAACAGAGGTCATGTGTCATCTTTTGAAAATAATTCGAGGAAACACTGTAAATGGCTTTTTAATTCTTGGCTACTCACACTGCTATTGCTATTTAGTAAAAAGAAAAATTATACAATATCACTTCTTGTTCTAAAGTTTTATTTATCTCTATCCTTTAAAGTTCCTAAGTAGGAAGCACATACCTGCTTATATGAAATATAATTTAGAAAATGCCACCCATTCCATTTAAGAAGATACTTAGGTTTAGTGTATGGGTTGGTCAGCTTCCATTACAATAAAAAACAAAACCCCAAAGTAATATATTTATAAAAGAAATCGTTGTATTTGGAGACCAGACTTGGTTGAAGTAGTTTATGATCCATTGGCCCTGTTGCTTTGGTCCTATAGTAAAGGGGCACACTGTGGTTGAAGGATGTGACAGAGAAAAAAATATTCACATCATTACTATGAATAAAACAGGAAAGAGAAGGGCCTGAGGACCCAAGGTGGGTCCCATGGACACAGTAACAACCACCTGATTCCCTCTGTGTGATATTTCCACCACCCATCCCCCATAGTACCAAAGTGGGAATGAAGGCTTAAACACGCGGGGCTTTGAACATTCCAAATGGAAATTATGGCAAGATCAGGCTTATTCTGATTTAGACATATATTAAACATCACAGGTTAGTCCAAAAATGTGAACAATTTTAATGTATCAGTTAAAATGCTTTTATTTAAAAAAATGAATACAAAATGTTCTTTTAATGAGTACAATTACTTTTGAAAGAAAACAAAGGAGAATGTAAAGGAAATCCACAGGATGAGAAGTATTTATAAAACATAACTAATACCAAGAATATATGAGAAATTTATATATCTCAACATCTAAAAGTATATAACCCAATTACTTTTTTATTTTAATTAAAATAGAATCACATAATTTTCCCTCTTCCTTTCTTACCTCCAGTCCCTCCCATATACCATCCCTCCAACCCCTCGCAGATCTCCCCCTTATTCCTTCTCAAATTCATGACTCTTTTCCTTTGATTGTCATTGTTTCATATACATATGTACATCATATATACATTTATACATCATATATACATGTATACACATGTACATATATATATACATGTATACACATGTACATATATATATACATGTATACATATACACATATCATATATACATATACATACATGTTCATATACATATATACACACATATAAATATTACCAGCTGAGTCTATTTGGTGTTGCTTGTATGTATGTGATTTCAGGGCTGACCACTAGTTATTAGATTACAAAATAGGGTACTCATCCCTTGGGAAGACTAATTCTCCATCTCTCGGCACTGTTCCGTTGCCTGTAGTTTTTAGTACATGTGTGAGGCACTATGATATTTCCTTCTTCCATGTTAGAATGTCCACTGATTTTGTCACTGTTTGGGTCTTATTTAGGCAGCTGTATTGTTACTAAAACATGGGTGTAGCCTCCCTGTCATCTCTAGGTGGCAATTACAGCCAACACCCTAGTTACAACCTTGCTGTCCCCTCCTCGGCACTGCTCGCTGAGCCTTAGGTATGGAGTTGTATTGTACGGAGTCCTTTGGGGCTGGGTAGCTTGTGACCACTTCCTTGTCCTCTATATGCTGACCAGTTGTTGTTGTCTGTGAAACTTACACTCTGCTGTGAAGCAGCTCCTTGATTAGGGGGTGAGAGCTATATTTATTTGTGGGTATAAGAATAAGTACTTAGAATACAACAGGAAAATATGCTGGCCTAGTAAAGTAGTGGTGGTAGTGGGTATATATCACTATCCTGAGGAAGTTGGCTAGCTTTCTTATGCCCAGAATAATCTACCTCCTATTGAGCAGGCCATGAGTCCAATTAGTCACCGCCAAGATATGAATGTCATTACTGCACTGTTAGGAATGTCTTGCCATGCTGGTCACTGTTGTGGTTCATACACGTCACAGCTGGGTATGATGTTGATTGCTTCCCTCCCTTTTCAGTTTGTAGAGCACCATCTGCTACTAGGAAAGCTAGTCTTCAGAGACAGGATTTTCAGGTTAGAACCAGCTCAACTCTAACAAATCCCGTGTCTGTAGTGCATGTTATCTTCCGCAATAGGGACTTACCTTCAACCTCTGGGAGAAAAGCCAGAGCAACAGCAATAGCCCTGTATTGTTTTTCAGAGTCTCTTGGACTCACTTAAGCAATGACCTGAAAAGAGTTTTCTTGTTTCTGGTGCTGAGTTTTTTCTATTGGTATTTCTATATTCTTGAGAGTTTTGTACATATATACAATTAAGCAGGGTCACAATCACCTATATTTATCACTTCCAACTCCTCCCAAACATAATCCTAACCCAGCCCCCTCCCTATGTCACAGCCTTTTTTTATTTTCTGCTGATCTTTTACATGTAACCCTGGCCACTGTGAGATCACGCATGTTAATCCAGAGTTCAAGTTTCACCATGCTCCTATTCTCCCAACTTTCACATTCTTTCCGCCTCTTCTTCTGAAATATTCTTTGAGCCTTTGGTGAGGAAAGTGAAGCGTACACCCCATTTTAGGCTACGCTTATTCTCCGTGCTACTAATAGAAACTTGTCTGTTCAAGCTTGAGAGCATCTCTGTTCTCTGGATATAAAGAAACATAGTTTGAGCAAGATGTGATGATGCATACCTTTAATCCAAGCATTTGGAAAGCAGGCACAAGTGGAGCTCTGTGAGTTCAAGGCCAGCCTGGTTTATAAAGTCAGTTCCAGGACAGCCAACAGAGGAACCCCGTCTCAATTAAAACAAAACATAAGAAAACAAAAAAGAAAGAACTAAGAAAGGAACAAAAGAAACAAATGAGCATTTGCCAAAATTTATAACAAAACCTTCTACTTTAGGGGCTATGACCTCCCCATCCATGGGATTTTATCAGGATTATAAAGCCAGGCATAAAATTCCCTCCTCGGGAGCATGTTAAACTCAATCAAAATGAGATTAGGTACTCCATAACAGCCCTGAAACTATTGCACTGTGGGTATATCCTGCCTGGTAGGTCAGGATCCAGCACTAGATATAAATAAGACTAGTGACTGGTATCTTTTGTCCCCTGGAAATCTGCATAACACCTCCGACACCATGAAAGCTATCTACTGTACAGGAAGGTTCCTGGTCCTAAAACCTAATTCCAGCATGCACCCTAAAGTTTCTCTGAATGAAAAAGACAGTCAGAAGCAGGGGGGAAATGTTGAACACTATTCATCAGTCAGTAGAAAAATGCAAATAAAGAGCACAATGAGGTATCAGTTGCAGGATGACTAAATAAGAAAAAAAAATAGATCAAAAAAAGTGTTGCCTGGGATATAGAAGAAAAATGAAACCTTCTTATATTGCTTTTAGGAATGTAAAATTATAAAGTCATTTTGGAAAGAAATTTAGAAGTTCACTAAAATATTGAGAAGGCCTCCTGTGATCTATCAACTGCACAGTTACTTATACACGTGGTCCTACCTTACTAGGATCCCATAGTGGTCTTGACTATGTTGCAAAATTATTTATATTCAGCAGAAAGTACTTGTTCTGAATTTTGATCTTCTCCTTGGCTAATAATGTGAATCACAAAACTATTCTCGATACTGGAGACTGGCGTAAGCTGCCACACCCAGGTATCCCTGATGATCTACGCTGACTGTGTTCCTGAGCTGTGGAGCTCAGCAGCTTACAAATCATTTTAAACTTAAGATATGTTTATCAGGGTGTAGCTTATCTTAGACTGAGAAGCACCTATGTACCCAAGAAACATATGTCTACACAATTATTTACATAGGAATGTTCATAAAAACATTATATATGTAAAAAACTTCTACAAAATAGTTTTTCTATACACCAACAACAAAATCACTGCAAAGGAAATCAGGAAAACAATTCCATTCACAGTTATCTCAAAAACAAATCCTCCTCCTAAATTTAATCAAAGATGTTTTTGAAAACTCTACAATGCAAATAATAAAGAGAAGAATATCAAAAAAGGGGGGGGGAATGATGGAAAGACTTCAAATGGCCGTAAGATTTTATTCAAAATGGCTCTATTACCAAAAGTAATCTACAGATAGCAATTAGCAACAATAATAAGCCAAGCTTTGTGATACACACTTGTAATCCTCCTGTTCGGGAGGTGAGGCAGAAGATGATCATGAGTTTGAAGCCAGTCTGTGCTAACTAACGTATTCAAGGCCAGCCTGGGCTACATAAAAAGACCACATCTCAAGAAAAAAAATTACAATAATCATAACAAACTCTTTATTCCCCTATCACCTATAGATGCCAGTCTTCCTTCTCCCCATGGCTTGTTATAGAAATAACATTTAGTAAGGTCAGCAACAGTTTCCAATATAAAAAAAAACCTAAATGCTGTTTTCACGCTCCATTTTACATAACTCACCAGCCATTCTGACATGCGTGACTCCTACTAGATACGTCTACACAGTCATTAAACAGAAGAATTTTCCCCTACAAATGCTATCTTGTCCTCTCATTCTATGCTCGCTTTACCCTGTAGAAATTTGCTCATCAACCATAAGCCGACAACTTCCAAATGTCCTTCTCCAGATTATTCTACAAATATTTGCTGGATGCTCACAACTTGTGAACCAATAAGAGTAATAGGAAATAACACAGATTTCCTGGGTGTAAACCTTTGTATCCAACTCCCTGCTGTTTTCTGCTCTTGGATGACTCAAAAGCATCTTGTACGAGCATGCCCTAAATGGAGCACATAGCTTCTCCTTCAAGCCCAACCCTTTATCCTACTACTGTTGTCAGTGACAAGCAGTGACTCAAGCCTAAAACCTCCCAGTAATGTTCAGTTGTCTTTGCTTCTCCTGCCCAGCACACAACCCATCACTTCCCACATTTAATTGTTAACCCCAAACAATAACTTGAATCTGTTCACTTGACCCCTCCTTTCTCTCTAATCCATAATCCATCATCCCTTACCTCTACTGGTGTTATTCCCCTCTGTGGGTCACCAGTTCTGGTCTCACACCTTCTGATGCTTTTTTTATAGTACAGAAGAGTCAAACTTTTAAAACACAGATCTTACAAGCTCTCTGCAAGCACTTTCCACACAGCAGTAGACACACCCTCCATTTACATCTGCAAGCATACACTGCTCTACCTGCTATGCTCTATAATAACATCTCTCATATTGTTGTTCTTCCTAAGGGGCTGCAAACCCTTAAGCTCCTTTGGTCCTTTCTCTAACTCCTTCATTGGGGACCCTGTACTCAGCCAATGGATGGCTGTGAGCCTCTACTTCTGTATTAGTCAGGTACTGTCAGATCCTCTCAGGAGACAGCTATATCAGGCTGGCTTGTCCTTCCTTCAGTCTCTGCTCCATAGTTAGTTAGTCTCTGCAACTCCTTCCGTGGGTATTCTGTTCCCCCTTTTAAGAAGGAATGAACTGTCCACATTTTGGTCTTCCTTCTTCTTGAGTTTCTTGTGGTTTATGGGTTGTTCTTCCTGTATTCCGAACTTCTGGGCTAATAACCACTTATCAGAGAGTGCATACCATGTGTGTTCTTTTGTGATTCAGTTATCTCACTCAGGATGATATTGTCCAGATCCATCCATTTCCCTAGGAATTTCATAAATTCATTGTTTTTAATAGCTGAGTAGTACTCCATTGTGTAGATGTACCACAATTTACCCTCAGAGCTCCCAGGGACTCAACAACCAATCAAAGAGTATACATGGTGGGACTGATTGTTCTGGCAGGACATATATAATAGAGGATTGCAAAGTCGATCATCAATGGGAGGAGAGGCCCTTGGCCCTGTGAAAGTTCTGTGCCTCAGTGTAGGGGAATGACAGGGCCAATAAGTGGGAGAGGGTAGGGTGGCGAGTAGGGGGAGAGGGGAGGGAACAGCGGTTTGTTCTTGTTGGTTTTTTTTTTTTTTTTTTGAGGAGGGGAAACTGGGAAAGGAGAAATCATATGACATGTAAATAAAGAAAATATCTAATAAAAATATGTTTTTAAATGTTAACAAATACAGATAAATTGAAATCATGTAACTTTTCTCATCATAATGTAATAAAAGTTAAAAAAAAAAAAAAAAAAGAACATCTCTCAAAGTCCTTCCCAGTTCCTGCCCACAATCAAATTTCACTTCATTAGTCAGTTCCTTGGGAAGTTAAATCTAAATCATGCCAGAGTTCCTATTACACATACTCACAGTAACCTTCCTTCTTACCATTTATTACAGTTATGATTTATCCCTCTCGTTCATGTGATTTTTATTTTATCATTAGTGTGTATTTTATCACTATGCTTCATCAGTTGGAAGCATACTACAGTACAGGAAGGTTTCACTTTTTCTTCTCATAACTATATAGCTGTCAACATCAGAGTCCTATCAAGAAACCAACTTTTAATTGCTATATACTATTCCAGCTTCAGTCTAAAATCCATTCTCCATTTTAACTGACAGTTAAGCATTCCATTTTCACTGTTTCAGATAAGGCTGTGGTCTTTGTATACATTTGCATTTACAATTAGTATCATAAAGTACATTATTGAAATAAGCAAGATCTTATCTAGAATATAAAATAATATAAAATGTTTGAAAGACTCAAGAATACATAATTATTAAGAAAATAACAGCAATTAATGATATCATAATGTTGCATGAACTACCCAGATTGCAAGACAGATACAAAATAAACTTTATACCATGCATTTATCGAAATCTTCATAAGTTACTTCAGGACAATGTCAATGAAACAATTTGAAAGATATATTTGTTTGGTTGGTTGGTTGGTTTGGTTTGGTTTTTCGAGACAAGGTTTCTCTGTGTAGCACTGGTTGTCCTGGAACTCACTCTGTAGACCAGGCTGGCCTCGAACTCAGAAATCCGCCTGCCTCTGCCTCCCAGGTGCTGGGATTAAAGGCGTGCACCACCACTCCCTAGCTGAAAGATATATTTATATTTTAGAATTTTATCCTAATAGTCCTAGAGAATTTCTTACAATAGAGGAAGGGGAAAAAAGCAAAGAAATAAAGCTACTCTGCCTTAGTTTGGAGACTTTTTAAATTGTGCTTCAGTTTTCTTCCTCTAGAATCTCTGACACAGTTGACATCATTGAAATCATTACATGCTCCAAGGATAGCTATGGCATATTTTACAACATTGATAAAAATGTATTTTAAAGACAACGCTAACTGTGAATGCTAAAGTCATTCTAAATATTTCTTTGGGTAAGTTAATTGAGGTTTTGTGTCCTGGGAAAGGCATAAGACCAATTAAAGCATTAAGGGCCAGAGCTCCAGAAGGAAGAAATTATACGGCAGGTTGTACACCCCCTCTCGGATTTCACCAATTACAGGATTTCCCTCAGGGAGGTTTCCACACAAGGGTCTCAATTAGTAGAGTCTGCTAACCAAAACAAAGTCTTGTAGATGAGTGTTTTTTCCAAGAATATTACATTCAAAACAACTATAGTAATACTTCCAATAAATATGTTTGCAATATTTCTGATGGTCTTTAGACATCCATATCATCTGTTTTTCATTCATAAAAACTGCATAAGTAGGTATCATACTCAGAAAAGAAATCTATGCATAGCATGACCTACTTTTACAGTACTGGATATTCTTCTCAGACAGAATTAAGACCTATTATTAATAAAGCAGGAGATGTACATCAATAAAATAGGTGTACAAATAACTTTTCAACATCTATAAATGAATTGTCTTTTTTTAACCAATAATTTTAAGTATGTTGCTATTATATACCATTATATAAATTTTTTCAGTTCTTAAAATGTATTTAAGCTCATAGTTATACATTCACTTGTCTATTCTAATGAACAATTTTTTTT
>JADRCD010223203.1:0-27665 GCA_019843815.1 Montemys delectorum
TCTCAGTGCCTCCAATTCCATCTCTAACACAAGCTTCTGCTTCTGGCCTGATTCTGAACAGCACTGGAACTTCAGAAATCATTTCTGTGGTCTGAAATCTGTTTTCTACAGAAGAGATAGAGGAATCTATTTTTTTAAAAAAAGCAGATCTGTGTACCCCACTTTTATGAACCAAATCGTTTAAACAATATTTGTTTTACATTTTAGATTATACACACAATCTTTTACATGAGCTGGAGATCTTGTCAGAGTTCACCCTCTGTAGTTTTAAACCACATCTGTTTTTCTGTATCCCTAACATTTACCTTTGAGATTTCTTTCATATCTCACAATGTGCCAAGCATTTTGACATTTAGTTCATCCTGCAGTTATTTCTACTCTCAAGAACACCCTGACCCAAACATACTTTTTCCAGCAAATGTCTCAGCATATTTGGCTGTCTTCTCTAAAAATCTCCAGCACATACTATGTCACAACGCCATTCAAACTGGATCATTTTCCATTTTCTGGAGTGTAGTTTTAACAGTGTAATTATCTAATACCTACCTTAATTTTATAGTATGTATTGTCAAAGGATTGTATCCCATTTCATTAGCCATTTCTTTAAATTCCTAACCTTTGTGTTGTACGTAGATTCTGATATACACTATACACTACTACACAAACACACACACACACACGTTTATACACACAACTATACTATACATAAATTGACACTATATATAATATAGACACTACATATTGTGTAGATATTATGTGTAATATGTGTATTATAATATACATATATACATACTGCAAGAAAGGACAATAGGAGGATTGAACTTGAGTGGTTAATGGATTAAGTAACATGTGACTTCATGTACACAAATTGAAAAAAATATACACAATTTTTAACTGCTTTTTTTTTTTAACTAAAAGAGAAATGTAAACTTTTAGATTGTTAAGGAACACTTTAAAGTTATGACCACTGGAGAGAAAATCTGACAGGTACTATAGCAGTAAATGTGTTCTTTAATAATTAGTGAATATTAGTGTAAAAACCTCCATTATGTAAACTTTGATGATCTTTTGAATACATATTAATTTCGTATAAATATTTCACTTCCATTTTTATTAAACCATATTTTATGTCCTTGGATTTTATTCATGTTTCTCTCTCTCTCTGTGTGTGTGTGTGTGTGTGTGTGTGTGTGTGTGTGTGTGTGTTTGTGTGTTTTTGTGAAAAAGAGAGACAGAAACAGAAAGCAACAGAGAGGCAAAGAAAGACCACATGAGAGAGAGAGAAAGAGAGCAAAATGTGATGTTTGCACATTGCCAGTGATGTCCGTGCTGAGTAGTTATGCATAGCTAACACCAACAAGGCACTTAACATCAAAGTAATTTCCTGTGAAACCCATTGCATCTGTGATTCAATTACTGAAATTCTAAATTTGGTGGAAAATAAGTGTGTTTTTTTATTACCACCACATTAGTATTTCTAGGGCAAAGAAGAATAACAACTAAAGTAGTTATTAGGGAAATATCATTTAGTGTGAATTTATGCTTACCAAATATAAGTCTCTTGTTCAGCTACCATTTATGTGATTGACTCTATTTTGGGGAGAATCGTTTTCATATATCAATCTTCCCTTCAAAAGCAAATATAAAGCAACAACTTCTACTTAAAATCACTTCTTTTGTGTTCAACTAGACTGAATTTCTTAGCATTGACTATTAGTCATTTTTAAAAATGTGCTGTCCTCATAAGAATGTTTATCTTAAATATGTATGAAAGAACATATTTTTTGTAACCCTACTGGTCTCACAGGGCTTCCCATGATCCTTTTTGCCCAGCTCTCTGCCTACAAAAGGCTTGGCCTTCACCTAGTAGTCCAGCCTAATGAGCAAGGTCTCACATGCTCTCTTTTTAATGATGCCCTCATTTTTATAGGCCAATAAGTAATTTATGTATTGATTTCAGGATGGACTTTCAGCAAGACCAGTAACAAGGTTACTTGTAAATACATTCTTCTCTTTACACTGCAACTATTAATTTTGCCTGCTTATATTATGGATTGAGGAGTATTCAAATTATTTTAGAGTGTGAACTGTACTATGTATGCAATATTTGGGGCATTGGAGTGCTTAAATTGCTCAAAAGTTCTAGTTTACTTAAACTGCATATTGATTTCTGGCTATATATTATACTTGCAGAAGATAGAATGGTGTCTTGTGAGATAATGCATTTCTTCTTCTCTTGCTACCATGTGATTTTTAATATTCTTCCCTTGCAACATCAGATTTAGCTTCTAAAGCATCTTCTTGGAGTTGAGAGCAACCTTGAGTGCCTCTTGCTGAACATATACACCTAGAAACACTGAAAGATTATTGATTTCAAAGCAATTCCATTAACTCAGTGTGTGAGTTAAACATGAAACTGGAGGTCTCCATACAAACACTTACTATTATCTCTTATTAAAATAATTGATTTCATTCTGGATGCAAAAGAGAAACAAATGTTTCCTATGCTGATATTATAAACTAAACCCACTTGAACATATGCACATCACAAATACAACTTTTTTTCCATCAAATTAATTGGTATCCTTCATTTAAATGTTACCTCTAGTGTCACTATCAAAAACCATGGCTCAATAAGCCCTTACTTTCCTCCCTCCATTTGTCCTTTGTTTCTCCTTTCCTTTCTTTCATTTCTCTCCCTTCGTTCCTGTTTTAACCTATATGATCATGGACTCAACAATGATAGTGTTATCATTAATAACCCAAGATGACAATTTGTTTTTATTCATTTATTATTGTGATTATTCACTTGCATTGGCCTAGTCCATAAGAATAGGCAGTAGATACTTTTTACATTAGATTACAATAGATTCTCTTTTACTGTGTTTCTACATCCTAGAAGAGGGTTTAGGTATGCAGCAAGATTTGACTGAGTGGTTTTAGTAGATGAGCAAATAGTGGAACCAGTTGATTTTAAGATGTAAACTTATCTTCTTGGTGCCCCTTGAATGGCAGCTGCAATGCTATGTTTCTTGTTTATTAGAACCATATAGAAGACCCTTGCCCTTCTGGAGAATAATCTTTCCTGGTAACATAAAAGAAAACATTAACATTTAGAAAAGCACCAGCTAGCCCTGCTAACAGTTACAAAAGCAAATCTCAGGAATACTTGCAGCTTATAAGCAACTCTTACATACAGCGATTCTTATAAGTGTAGAATGTAAATGATATAAATAGACACAATCCTTGTTTGATGAGTAACAACAGCTGAGTTCATGGGGTTAGTCAGTTGCTTATTTTTTCTCATATTTCTTTTAAACTCTGCTTAGCTGTGAATCATATTTTTATTGTATTTTCAATATTCTCAAATGAAAATCCTCTGATTTGAGAAAGAATGACTTCTTCAAAGTGGCCTCTGCCTGACATGACCTTGATGCCTGTTATATTTTTTGTAGCAACAACACATACGCTTTTAAATCATTGACCTTCTCAGTGTGGGCCCAAGTTCCTCCTCTTAAAAATGATAAATGGGACCTCGTGAAACTGAAAAGCTTCTGTAAAGCAAAATATGTAGCCAACTAGACAAATCGGCAACCTACAGCTTGGGAAAATATCTTCAGTAAGCCCACATCTGATAGAGGGCTAATATCCAAAATATATAAAGAACTCAAGAAGCTAACCACCAAAAAAACCAAACTACCAAATCAAAAAAAAAAAAAAAATGGGGTATAGAACTAAACCAGAATTCAAAATAGAGGAATCTCAAATGGCAGAGAAACACCTAAAGAAATGTTCAAATTCCTTAGTGACCAGAGAAATGCAAATCAAAGCGATGCTGAGATTTCACCTTACACCAATCAGAATGGCTAACAACAAAACCTCAGGTTACACCACATGTTGGCAAGGATGTGGAGAAAGAGAACACTTTTCCTGGTAAGATTGCAAACTGATGCAACTACTCTGGAAACCAATCTGGAGGTTTTTCAGAAAATTGGAAATAGAGCTACTTGAAGATCAAGCTATACCACTCTTGGGGATATATCCAAAAGATGCCCACCCATGCAGCAGGGCACATGTTCCACTATGTTCACAGTGGCCTTGTTTGTGATAGACAGAAGCTGGAAACAACCCAGATGTTCCAAGACAGAAGAATGGATACAGAAAACATGGCTCATTTACACAGTGGAATACTACTCAGCTACTAAGAATGAGGACATTCTGAATTTTGCAGACAAATGTATGGAACTAGGAAATACCATCCTGAGTGAGATAATTCAGACACCAAAGGACATCATTCATGGTATATACTCACTAATAACTAGATATTAGCCAAAAAAAAAAATGTACTGAATACCCAAGATACAGCCTACAGAACTCAAAAAGGTCAACAAGCTGAAGGGCCCAAATGAGGATGCCTCAATCCCACTTAGGAGGGAGAAGAAAACACAAGAGGGGAGAGAGGGGCCTTGGAGGGGATGGGGATAGCAAAGAGGGGAACATTATTGGGTATTGGGTGGAGGGAAAGGACTGAAATCGCTGAATGCCACCAAAAAAAAAAAAATGGAAACATGGAAACCTTGGGAGGTAGGAGTTGGGGGGACCCTACAGAATGTACTAGAGCCATGGGAGGTGAGAGACTCTCAGGATTCAAAGAGAGTGACCTTAGATGAAATGCCCTACTTTGGGAAAAGAGAACTTGTAGAGCCTCCAGCAGAAAGACAGGGCATCAAGTGAGGGATGGAGTAGTCATCCCACAGTCAAAACTCTGACCCATAATTGTTCCTGTCTGAAAGAACTGCAGGGAAGGAAATGGAGAGGAGCTTGAGGAATAGAAGGTCCAGTGACAGGCCCAAAATGGGATCCAGATCAAGAGGAAGTCCCAAGGCCTGACACTATTATGGAGGCTATGGAGCACTCACAAAAAGGGATCTATTATAACTGCCATCCAAAGGACCCAACAAGCAGCTAGAAGAGTCAGATGCAGATATTTGCACTCAACCAATGTACAGAACCTGCTGACCCCTGTGGTTAAATTATTGGAAATCTAGAAGAAGCCCAGAAGGAGGGCCACTCTATAGGAGGACCAGCAGTCTCAATTAACCTGAACCAGTGAGATCTCTCAGATCAACAACCAGGCAGCATATACCAGCTGATATGAGGCCCCCAACGCATATACAGCAGAGGACTGCCTGATCTGGTTTAATCAGAGAAGATCCACCTAACCCTCAAGAGACTGGAGGCCCCATGGAGTTTATAGGTCTGGTGGGGTGGGGGTGAGGACATCCTCATGGAGACAGCAGGGCAGGGGGAGGTATACAATGTGGAATAGTTGGAGGGTGGACCACGAGTGGAATAATAAAATCTGGAGTTTTAAAAAAAAAAATGAAAGTAAGAAGTTACTTGAACATTTTTTTTTCAAACACTGTTGTGATGTGGTAGATTTCCACATCACAAGTAAGTAGAAACAAAATTACTTAAAACAATAACACTTCATTAGGGTCATAGGATTTGTCATGGTGCTGAGATGCAAAACATGGCTAATCCACTAGACAATATAATTAAACCTAAGTCCACTTTAATGCTTCTTTCTCTAAGAAATCTTCTGATCCATGTTCTCCCTTAACCATTTCTTGGGAAATGATTGACAATCTGAAGTACCTATTTTATCTGAGACTATTGCTTCTTTAAAAGCTTGTTTCATTATTACATTAAAAGCATTTACAGAATCAGGTGAAATAGTATCAGATAACAGTCTCATCTGTTCTAGAGGCAGGAGTATTCATTGAAACTGGGACTTCATTACTAGTCTGAGCAACATAGTGGCATGACACCCCATCTTAAATAAATAAATAAATAAATAAATAAGTACCTATAAATACGTATACATATAAATACCTATAAATACCTGAGCAACATTGTGACAGGATATCCCAATCTCACTGTAAACAAACAAACAAACAAAAAATAAATTCATTTGTCGATAAGAAATTGTATTACTTATCAAGACAATAGTAGTAGGCAGTTGAGACTGAAACATGCAAACAAAGAACTGAATCACTCTATAAACTTCAGATACAATATTAATGCTGACTGAGATTACCATTATTTCAAAGCTTAAACTCAAATATGAATTTCACAGTATATTTTGGAAAAATGATGAGGTACATAATGAGTTTTCTTCTCTTTTATTTGTTTTGTTTTGTTGTTGTCAAGGTTGCAAAGGGTGTAAGTAAAATAAATAGATACCATATCTTTGTGCTTCTCTATGGACACAAGAAAACCTAAATCATTCCATTGCAAGGCACTAAAGGAAAATATAGGATGGCTCTTTTATTGGCCTCTAGGTCTATGATAAGCTATAAAACCAAAATTTGTTTGAGGGTTTCCTAGAAAAGAAGCATTTCTCCTTTTTTCAGGTCTATTTTTATTTATTTATATTGTGAATTAATTATTTTATCTATTTATATCCTAAATTTTGACCCTCTCCTTGCCTCCCCTTGCAGAGTTCTTCACCCATAACCCTTCCCCTTTGCCTCTGTGAGCGTGCCCCTGCCCAACCATCCACCATACTTGGGCCATCAAGTCCCTACATGACTAGGCACATTCTCTCCCACTGAGGCCAGACAAGGCAGTAATTTTTTGCAAGATGGTCTTGGACAAGCCCATGTATGTTCTTTGGTTGGTGGTTCAGCCTCTGGGAACTCCCAGGGGTCCAGGTTATTTGGCACAGTTGGTCTTCCTATGAGGTTGCAGTCCCTTTCAGTTCCTTCAGTTCTTCTCCCAATTCTTCCATAGGGATCCCCAAACTCAGTCTTATGTTTGACTGTGACTATCTTCATCTGTCTCAGTCAGCTGCTGGTAGAGCCTCTCAGATGAAAGGCCATAGTAGGCTCCTGTCTGCAAGCACAACATAGTATCAGTAATACTGTCAGGATTTGGAGACCATCAATAGAATGGGCTGATCACTGGTAGGCCATTGATTCAGTCTCTGCTCCATCTTTTCTCAGATAGGAACAATTTTGTATTTTTGAATGTGGGTTGGTCTCCCCAATCCCTTCGCTTGGAGCCCAGTCTAACTATTGGACACTTCAGGTTTCACATCTCTCACTGTTCAGCATTTCAGCTAAAGTCACCACCATTAATAAAGAAAAAAAGTAATCATGAGATTCTACTTCATACCAATCAGAATGGCTAAGATCAAAAGCACATGCTGGTGAGGGTATAGAGAAAGAGAAACACTTCTCCATAGCTGGTGGGATTGCAAACTGGTACAACTACTCTGGAAATCAGTCCAGTAGTTCTTCAGAAAACTGCAAGTATGTCTACCTGAAGACTCAGCTATACCACTCCTGGGCATATATGCAAAAAATGCTCCACAATATCACAAGGACACATGTTCTATTATGTTCATAGCAACCTTATTTGTAATATCCAGAAACTGGAAGCAATCCAGATGCCCCTCAAACGAAGGATGCATATAGAAAATGTGGTTCATTTACACAGTGGAATACTATTGAGCTATTAAAAACAAGGATATCATGAATTTTACAAGCAAGTGAATGAAACTAGAAAATATCATTCTGAGTAAAGTAACTCAAACCCTAAAGGACATGCATGGTATGTACTCACTGTAAGCCAGAAAGTACAGACCAAAAACATTCCAAAAGTAACCTTGTCCTTTAGGCAGAATGGTATTGAAATTGAGCAAGGAAAAGGAAACAGGAAGTCTGTACAGAAAACACAACAAGGATACATGTTGTTTCACTTTTGAGATTTGGTGAACTCCAGAAAGAAAAAAAAAGTTTCCATGTGGTTCCAGGACAACTATAGAAACATCAGTGAGATGTCTTTATAGCTTGTCTAGGCTCAAAGGGTTAAAAACTGGGGAGTACTTGGATCTAGTTTATGAGATGCCAGACCTTATAAGTTGACAGAAAGGTACGAAAATTGGTTCTGATGCCTTGGTTGAGTAGAGCAAGACAACAGCTTCATCATTAGCCACATTTGAAAAAGTTGTACTATATTATCCAAGGTCAGTGTTAAGAAGAATGTAAAAGCCAATGGGTCACAGAGTGGTTGAGAAATACCATCCTTTGGTCAAGACAAAAATATAGAAACATAAACTCACATCAGCAATGATTTTCCCTCTAGTTCCACAGAAACTAGTCTCTAATACATGGAAGCTATAAAATGAAAAGGGACTAGCTGTTCACTTCCATGTCCTGCTGAGCTGTTGGCAACAGATCCTGGGAGAGACAGAGGGTTGTGGTATTCAGGTATGTATCCAACTGGTAAACTCACCAAGTTCTGATGGATTTTTCGAAAGTCAGGACCTCATGCATAGCTTGACTAAACTCTATGGGACATTAAACAAAATTAAAACTAGTAAATAGGGAGGATTTATTTAGTGAAAGAGTTGGTAGGAGGAGGGATATGGGAGCATTTGGGGGAAGAAACAGATCAAAATACATGGCACACACACACACAGCAAATTAACTAGTAATGCAACTAGTGATTATATAGGCAAGGACCTCAGAATGATTTTGGGTCCACAGGGGAGTACAGTAACAGGGGGAATAGTGAACTGGAAGTAGTATATTCAAAAAACAAACAAAACAATATATTTTTTCTCAATTCCAGCATATATTTTTTCAAGCATAATTTGTAAGACATACAATATCTTATCACATAGTTATGAATGGAATTCTGTATCTTCACACATATATCTTTAATTTCATTTACTTCTCTCTCTTTTTCTCTCTCTCTCTGTGAGTGTGTGTGTGTGTGTGTGTGTGTGTGTGTGTGTGTGTGTGAGTGTGTGTACACAAGTTTCTTAAATTATCTTGAATTAATTCAATTCGGAACAAAAGGGCACAATATCAGTTTAACATCACAAAGCATAAAAATCTGGAGTTAAATTTCTCAAAACCTAGGATCATTTTTATTGATGAATTTCTGAGGTTTGGATTCTAAAAATTAATACACATACCTTTCAATATTACATATATGACTTTTCAAATATTCCCAAATACCACATTTTGGATATTGTTCCTTGATTTATATACTAATTTCATTATGAATTAGGTATTTAGAAAGATAAAGAAGAACTAGATGAGAAATCTCCAAGTTTAAATACTCCTCTAAAATTCTTCATATGATTTTGTCTTTGTTTCAGATGAAACATTCTTTAAGAATTAAGTCAGGCTGGACATGTTGGACTAGGCCTTTATTACTAGCACTTAGAAAGTAAACTGCTGTGAGTTTAAGCCAGGCTTGGTCTACATAACAAATCCAGACTACTATAGGTCTCTAATGAAAATTTATCTAATAGAACAGTAAAGACAACATGAACAATAAACAAACAAGAAAAGAGAATGACATACCTAAGAGTAAACTACCCACCAGTAATTAAATCTGTTAATGAATATACTAACTTCTACTCTGATTGTATAACTATCTAATTAAGTCAGTCATCAATGACAAAATAAATTTGTCAGCAAAGAAGACTTTATAAAATGACACTGTGTTGTCTATGCGTTATCAAAAGGATTATGGATCTTTACAAATGACTAATTTCAAAATATAGTGTCCTGATATATTTGTTTGTATAAAATAGATTCATCTGTCTTTAGCTTCCCATTAACCTTGTATGGATTTTTATATCAACTACATTTAACTATTATCAGGGCGACCATTGTAAACAAACTTCATAAAAATATATTTTTATATGGATGTTTGAGGTAAGTATAATATAAATGAGTGGGTATTTTAACACAGAGGGTATTCTTTTTTCATTTGTTTTTTCTCTGTTAAAAAATAAAATGTCTAAAATGAGCTCATAGACTCTCCAGAGAAGAATTAATTGCAAAAGCTTTCAGAAAATTGCAAGGAGACTTCCCACATAAGTATGAAGAGGGTTAATTTCTCACAAATTTACTTGTATTCAAGTTAATGGAAGCAATGTGGCAGCATCAATAAGATAATTTGACTCTTCATGTTTCCTGAGGTGTAAGAATACATCGTATGCCTAACAATTATAATAAAAGCATTGAAATTGCCAACAAATAAGACCTCTTAGGTACTCCTTGTTATTGGGACAATATAAAATTATTCATGTTCCCTTCTACCCCTGGAGTTTTTTCATAGGCAAACTCTTTTATTTATTTAAAAGAATCAAACATAAGGAAATATGTTCTTGGGAAAACTATTATGAAATCCAAAGGATGCTTTAAGGATTTTTGTGTGTTTGTTTTCTTTCTTTCTTGAAACTTATCTCTTTCAGTTCTACAGACTCAGCAATACCTTCATGTAGTAACTCCTCTCTGCCACTCAGTTTGCATACCTGCCACTAAGAGAAGGTAAATGGTCCCAGCAGGCCCAGCAGCTGGGATAATAGATAACTCTTCTGTTTGAGTGCTTAACAGAGGCCCTGCTCAGAGATTCATGCTAATCAATCCTATCTGATCACCACACACATCAGGTGTGTTGTGAAGAAGACTATGAAGCTCAACAACCAAAAGGTTGAAAGGATCAAAGAAATGGTAGAGCCAAGATTTTAGCCAAAACCATTACTCTTCAAATTCCTGAGAAACTGCTCCTGGCAAAAACTTCACTTCAGATGTGAATATATTCTAGAATACAAACAGCCTCCAAAACACATGAGGTTTCTTTGTAGAGGGTGTAGCAGAATGACCCTGAGTTTTGCAAAGGGAGTGGTTTGAAAATTTATTTTAAACAAATGATCTTGCATATTGTCCATTGGTGGCTTGGTGGTTGATTGTCGACATTCTATAAACCTTGGTAAAAGAACAGCTTCCAAAGATCTACATTTGCATTTGGAATGTCCTTTCTTATTTATTCACTTCATCGCTTGTAGAGTGTTTACATTTCTACACTGTTATCACAATCTCACAGACTTGCCCTCCCACAGGTTGGGCCACCCACATGGTCTATCTACCCATGTTATTGTCTTTTTTTTCCCCTTTCCACTTGCTAATTTTTTGTCAATAAAGAACTCTGTCCAGTGCCACAAATGACTGGCTCCTCAATATAGGCACCATTTGTCAAGGAGGTTTTCCCTAATGCTTTAAGTCAGTCACACCCCTTGGATCCAATTTGTAGGCTATGCAAGCATTTTCTTCTTCCCACCATTTTGAGTAAACTCATTAGTGAGCTCTCATACATTTATTAGGGAGGTGAAAAGGTATCAAAATAGGCAAATGTATACAGGTAGCCTAAAGGTGATCTTTGCAAAAGAAATACAAAATACAAGTTAGATTCTGATTCTTAAAAAAAAAAATGTTCAGTTAATTCATTAATTTTATTAATTTGTCAATAGAAGCAAAGGATTTGGATTTTCATAATACTATGAACTGCTGCAGTCTCATTTATAACTATCCGAGAAGTGCTAACATCTAGCCTTATATCAGTTGTGGAAAGGGCAGATTTTTTAAAATTTCAGGATTTTTACAATTTTAACTAATTGATTGATCTCCACCCTGACTACAGTTTCTTCTAACTCCTCTCCTAACAGTCCTTCTACTTATGTCCCTTCTCCTCATCCATTCGTCCTCCCTTTCTCTTCAGAAAAGGGGAAGCCTTCCATGGGTATCAACTAGCCTTGTCATATCAGGGTGCAATCAAATTAGGCATATCTTCTCCTATAAAGTCTAGAAGAGGCAGCCAAGTAGGGGGAAAGGGTCCCAAAGGCCATTAACAGAGTCTGAGACAGCCCATGCTCCCACTGTTTGTAGTTTCCATATGAAGTCCAAGCAATGCAACTGTTACCTGTGTTTAGAGGGCCTAGGTCAGTCCCATGCATGTTCCTTGGTTGGTGAGTTAGTCTCTGTTGGCCTTTGTAGTTTCTTTTGTGATGTCCTTGACCTCTATAGTTCCTACAATCCTTCCTTCCTCTTCTGAGAGTATAGGAAAAGCCCTTTCTTCAACCTGAGGTAGGTTTCCATAGAGCCATGTGTCTGATTCTTCAGATACAAAAGATCACTGAACCTGGTAGAGGTGGAATTACTTTGTAGACCTTTTTGTAGTTATCATTTCTTTTCCTCCCATTGGAATTGTTTTGTTTTCCTCAGAAAGCTCCATTAACTCTTGTGTGTAAAGTACACTGAGCTGCTTCTGCATTTGAATGTATGCTTCCTTCTCGATCTATACCCATTTCTCTTTTTCTGTGTTATTTTCTTTGTCCTCCATCACATCCAAGGGAATTGCAATTTTATTTGTGTCATTCTCCATTAATGTGTAAGAGATACTCAATAAATTCAACACAATGTTACAATCAATTGAGACAGCCAAGTTCTTCCCTGCTCAGTCTCTGTGACATTGTCTCTTACTTCCAATCTCTGCTCATTTCTTATGCATTTTCTTCCCTAAGGTTCTTTTCCAAAAAATGATTTTCCTGTTCTGGAATCCTTGAAGTACTACCCTTTTCTTGTTTCAGTCCAAGAAGCTAGAGATGGATGTGAGCCACCATGTGAGTCTGGGAATTGAAACCCATTCTTTTGTGGGAGTGGCAAGTTCTCTTAACTACTGAGAGATCTCTTCAGCTCCTAAAGTTAAATCATTAAAAGCATAAGATCTGGAGTATACTGGATATATGTGGTTGGAGCTTTGCCACATTATGGAGGTATTGCACTGAGCAAATTTTATTCAACCATAAAACTGGAGACTGGTGGAGATAGAGCATGTTCAGGTTATCGAAAATAATTAAGAAATATTTTCTATGGTTAAGGAGATAGCTCAAGGAAAACAGACAGAATATTTATTTACTATACCCGAGGTCCTGGCATGGTGCTATACATTTGTTATCTGAGTCAGTTTGATGCCAGCCTAGACCACATGATACCCCCCATTTGAAAAACAAAAATGTAGAAAAATGTTTACTATCATCACTTTTAATATAATTTTAGTGGCCTACCACAATTTTGAATTATTTTTCAGCAACATCTAGGGAGGAAGATGAATTGACTATAATCTTTTCTTTGAAGCTTCAGTTTTAACCATCTTAATAGATTATATTGATGGAATAATGTTTCTCAGTATGAATTACATTGTTCATGCAATTACAAAATAAATGTAAACCCATGCACGTGTACATACACACATTCACAAAGAGAGATAGAGGGAGAGAGAGAGAGAGAGAGAGAGAGAGAGAGAGAGAGAGAGAGAGAGAGAGACAGAGACAGAGACAGAGACAGACAGAGACAGACAGAGACAGAGACAGACAGAGAGAAACAGTAGTGGGATTTGAATGACCACAAACCTTTGAAGAGAATGATCATCTACAAAGTCTCTTATATTATAGAAGTCTGTTTGTAGTTGATCATTCTCTTCAAAGGATTGTGGTCATTCAAATCCCACTACAGTTTCAAAAGCATAGGTGAGCATAGTGCTTCTCATTATTATAATGTTTCTCTGAGGCACTTAAGGGTTCCCTTGATGGTTTCTATAGTTAAGGTGATTTATTGGTAATCTCAGGAATGCTTTACTGTGATTACTCTCAAGTGCTTTAACAAGTTCTGATGACTACAAGATATTTTCAACACTTTACTTGCACTATATTTTGAAACTTTATTTTGTATTCAACTCCATATATGTGTGTGTGTGTGTGTGTGTGTGTGTGTATGTATGTGTGTGTGTATGTGTAGGCACTTAACACAGAAACATTCTTTTTACCATTTCTATTTTTATTTGAATATTAGATTAGTTGACTTAGTAGCAAATTAATATATCTATTACTAATGAAAACCATTTGGATATCAGATCCTCTGCAACGTACTTATTTACATACTCTAGCATTAAATACTTGAAAAGTTTTATATTTATGGTTATAGACACAGAACATGGGAACAACATGTCTATCTCATTTTAACATTCTGTGTTATTTTAACAAATTTTATCCTCTTTGCAACATCTTATTTTTCCATCTGTAAAACACAATAATCTTAGCATTTTCTTTTGGTGTTGTTAAGAATATAATGGACAATCTTTTGGGAACTACTAAAGTGGTTTCACATAGCACTTTGTTCAAATGATGTGCAATTTATGATTTAGATAATAAAGTTATTATTATATGTAATGATATTCTTGATATTCTTGATATTCTTTGACTGATTCAGCACAAACAAAAGAAATGTGATTATTCTTCAAAGTATAATTTTGCAGTAGAAGCAAACATGAGATTCCAAATTTAACAGAATTATTGTTTATACTTAGAGTAATGTTCATTTATAAATGCACAGAATATGAGATAGAAACAGATTTGAGATCTTAATGCATACTTTACATTAGTGCTTATGTATACTCTTGAAGAGATAATGTTGATATCTCCATAACATAGTGATTATGAGATTGGCACCTTAATAGTGAATGTTTTCATAAATCCTTACAAAATAATAAACATAACTATCATTAATTGACAAAATATATAAATTTTAAATTTTAAGATTATTTTATATGCTTATTTGTTATCTTGTAGGACACATGGTTTATGGTTAGTGCTCATAAGATATTTAAATGCTTTTTATTTAAAACATTTACCTCTGAATGGCAAATGAAATCCATTCTATGGCTCAAAATCAGTCTTCTAGTAGTAATTTTCTAGCAAAGTCCTAATGCTGAGACTCTGCAGACCCCATGTTGAAGACATTCTTTTGTATTCCCACCCTTTCCATGATTATAGGAAGAATCCTTATTTATTGGTCTTAAACCTAAAGCATAACTTGTCTGCCAAGAGGGATGAAGACAAAATCAACAGGAGACGTTTAGGTCCAAGGAGGATCAGCAAGTATTTCACTTTTAAAAAACAAAAAAAATCCTAAGTTTTTGATTATTTAATTGAAAATAGATTCTTCAATACCACTGAAGAGAGAGAGAGAAAGAGAGAGAGAGAGAGAGAATACAAGATACAATGAAACAAAGCAAAAGCGCTCATACTTGTGGAAAGTGGCCAAACAATGTCTGGTTTAACTTGATGTCCATGTCATGAATCAGAACCCATATAGAAAAGTTTGAAAAGGTTCCTGAGAATATAAGTGAGGACACTTGCTCTCATTCTGCTGCCTCATTTCATTATATACTCCTCTACTTAAGACCAGATGAAACTTCCCATAGGTCCTCAAGTTGTCAACAGACAACTTATACAAACAGATTATATATCTGACCATTTCTGCAAATGAACCCCCTGAACATTTCCCAGAATGTATTTTACTATCAAATTATATAGTAATTAATTCCTTCGTGCTTTTTCTTAAAATGTTGTACAACGGGATGACTGACACTTTTAAAATTAATCAACAAATAAATTAAAATGGTATCTCAGAGAAAGTCCTCATTTGTTTATAATGTAGACTTACAACTTTCATGTGGTGCTTAAGAACCTAGTAAATATATTCCAACAACTGTGACTACAACCCAATTATATCTCTATGCCTCATTGATCAGCATGTGTGTAGCAGAGTTACAAGAATGTCTGCAGCTAATCTGTGTGTTGTAACTTTCAATCCTTTTTATAAAGAGCCTTGTACAAACTCGAATTGTGCCCTTCAGAGCATGTTTCAATTAAATTCAAATATAGTTTAAACATGGCTGTAGTCTTCACCAACCTCCTCATTTTTCCCTTTTCCCCCTACATATAACACTCCACTGTTTATTATTATTAGAGCCAGGATGACATTATCATCCACAATGTTTGAGAGCCTTTTCATTAACAACAACAACAAGAACAACAACAACAAAGATAGAAAAACAGAGTTAATTCAAGGTAATGGAAAATAAATGGCTGATGGAAACCAACTGAGTCTGGCACAGAGGCAGAGAAGGAACAGGTCACTACAGAGATAGCTGAGCAAGGTGATTAGAAGGCAGCTGTTTAAAGAGTCCGGTCTACATTAGGTGCCCATGTTTGACTGGAAAGAGTATAGAATGACTTTCTCTTAACCTGCATGCATAATGACCATGAAGATTTTATATTTCAGTGTTTAAAATTTATAAAATATTTGCATATGTTCTGAAATGTCTTAGGATTGAAAATCACATGTAAATATGAAATTCTTTTGTTTCATTTGTATCTTACATATATAACATGAAGGGAATTTTACACAATATTCTTAATCTTGTGTAGAAAAATCAGTTCATGACATGAAATTTACAACCATGGCATACTATCCCATTGTGAATTTGGAAGTACTTAGGATTTTATTTTGGTTACTGATGTCAAACCTGCATGAATATTTTTAGGAGGCATGTTTCACATGTTGTAGTTCGGAATTGATTGATTTGTGAAATATGGTGAATGACAGATATTGTGTTCACTATTTCATTTGTTAAAAAACTGTTACAATTAATAGATTTTCACTTAAAGTATTTGGAATTCTAATTAAATGATGGTAATCAACAATATACCAGGTATCTTACATTCACAAATGGCATGAAGTACTTGTATAATCCTAGGCAAATAAACAGGCTAGAGTGCTATCCTGAGTCAGGACCTTATGGAAATCTTGGAATACACTAGTAAAGATATTCACTGCCTTTCTACTTCGTTTGAATCTACTTTGCTTGAATCAGAAAGTAAAATTGTAAACCCAGAAGAGTGACAGAGGCATTTGCCACTATCCCCAGCTTAACACTGAGGATCCTAAAGAGAAGAAAACTTGGCATCGGTGACCAGAATCAGCAAACTAAATTGACTGTGGAGAGTAGTCCCTGTGATAGGTACTAGTAAGTTCAGAGAAAACCAGTTGTAATGTTTAGAAGTAGAAAAACTCTCAAGTTGCTTTAGTATTTGCATTTTCAAAATTAGTTCATTTTTCAAATCACACACACACACACACACACACACACACACACACACACACACACACAGAGCCTTAGTATTCCCTACATTTCTTCCTGCTGAGTGCCACAGAGCCTGCTATTTCTCAAGAGATCAAGGCATAGTTTCTGTTTTTACCTTTAGTATTTGCTATATCATTACTTTGGGGGTCGTAAGCTCCTTCAAGTACCTGTTGTTTCACCCACAAAATAAAGCAAATAATACTCTTTTTACTCAACAGTAATAAGGAGAGGTGGGTAGATGATGTATTTAAAGCATGAAACAGGGCTGGAGAGATGGCTCAGTGGTTAAGAGCACTGGATGCTCTTCCAGCGGTCCTGAGTTCAATTCCCAGCAACCACATGATGGCTCACAACCATCTGTCATGGGATCTGATGCATTCTTCTAGTGTGTCTAAAGACAGCTACAGTGTACTGATATGCATACAAATAAGTAAGTAATTCTTAAAGCATAAAACATTGTTTTAAGGAAATAATGCCTCATAATTATTTGTAAAGTGATTTGCATTACAGGAAGACAAAGACACTTAACTCTTGAGGAAATTCCTGTTGAATAAGTTAATTAAAGTTAAGCAATGATTTGAATTGTGAATTTGTACTTTCAGCAGAAGTACAGGATATTTTATTTCTTTTAGCACCACTGCCTATAAAGCACAAATTTTGAAAAGCAAGATAAACCTGTCAAAATTCCTATGTACCATTTCAGCCAAGGCACCGGCAAAACGTCAATGCCTGTATTTAATTGTTTACAGTCGGTTAAGTAAAGTGACTACAAATGTCCTTAATAACCATCAAGAAAGAAAGGTTGGTACAGACTGATATGCCTAGGGACACAGCTGTAAAGTGTATTATCAAGTAGTCCTGGAAATAATGAATTTAAACTACACCTTCACCTAAGTCTGAAATAAGGTGAACCTTAATATAAATTATGTTTTAAGACACTTATCCCTGGGGTCTGGAGAGATAGCTTGGTGGGTAAGGTGCTTGCCGCACAAGCTTGAAGACCCGTGTTCAGAACCTAAGTTAACACCTGGGTGCTAACACAGGCCCCGAAGAGTTTTTAGCTCAACATAATTCTTCCAGTACTTTCTAAATGTAAAAATAAATAAATAAAGTATGCATTTTCCCTATTTAAAAGACAAAGTGTGACTACTGAGCAGACTGAAAGCATTGATGTTCTTTTACATTGATATGTGTGTTTTCTAATTACACATTTTTTTTTTTGAGAAACAAATTTACTGAGAAGTCTAAAATAAGAATAAAATGTTTCTGCTTTGTGGTGCAGGTTTTTAAGTTACAGCTTGAACATTTTTATACAGCTTATTGAGGTTTGTCAGTTTAACTCAGCACAATCGAAGATACCTAAATTTTTTAGCATTAATGGCTTTCCTTCTCTAAATTATCCATGCTGTTAACACTAGGTCTATTTTTTATGCTACCAATGCCTGAAGTTATGCTTCTCAAAACTGATTGTTGTGGAAAGCTCCAGCATCCCCGGCAATAAAGTAAAAAATAACATTATGGCACCATCTAGTGACCTAATATTTCCTTTTCCCCTTCTGTTGTTCAGCTTGAACACATGCGTATCTATTGATTACATAATGCTTTGTGGTCTTTTATTTAGGTACAGCTAGAAGTCATTTATCTGTACAGTCACCCATGGTTAAAGCCAACTGGTCTCAACAAACTGAAATTTAAAAAAAAAAAAAAATTCCCACCTTGTAGAGCAGAAAAATGCTCTGGAAGAATTTAGATGATTTTAGACTTGGCCTAGTTCTGCTAGATCCAGAATAAAATTACAAAAAAGGGTAATGGGGTTACTAGGTGTTCATATTTGGAATGGAATAAGATAGACTTATGTGTAAAACAGGGTACCATCCACAAGTGAACTTATAAAGCTGCTCTTACTTTCCCTTCAAGCAATTATTGTTTGTAAAATAAACAGCATAACACAGGACAATACTGCCACAAAAAAAGGGAATGCCTCCCATTCCAAAGATGGTTCCTCACTAATAGATGCCTATCTGAATTCTTGTTGCCAAGACAGGCCTATTAATAAGCACAGTAATTGCAAATGACATCAGTGCTTAACTTTATGTATGTCACATAATATTTTTGTGACATTTGTTATTTTAAAATTAGACTCTTTCTTGAGAGCAATATATCCTGTAAATGTATTTAATGTTTTTGTTTGTGTAAAATTTGAGTTATCTGAGTTGCCTTTTTTTTTCTTTTTGAAATATATTTTAGGTTTGTTGTGGATGGAAGGATTTACAAAGTGCAACTTGTTAAACCTACACTCAAGAACGATGTGCTTGAGCAATAACAGACTTGACTGTCTTCAACTGCACATACATACACTGACATTCAGTATTTAACTTGTTACTCAGCTACTGAAAACAATGACTTCATGAAATTTGCAGGCAAGTGGATGGAACTAGAAAATGTCATCCTGAGTGAGGTAACCCAGTACCAAAAGAACACATATGGTATGTACTCATTGATAAATGGATATTAGGCAAAAAGGTCAAAATACCCACAATATAACACACAGATCATATGAACCTCAAGAAGGAAGACCAAAGTGTGGATGCTTCAGTCGTACTTAGAAGGGGGAACAAAATAGTAATGGGAGGTAGAGGGAGGGAGGGACTTGTGAGGAAGAATGGAAGGGGAGAGAAAAGGGGGGACAGTACGAGGTGATGGAGGAGACTGGGGAGAGATCAAGAAATTGAACAAAAGTGTATAGCAGTGGAGGTTGGGGAACTGGGGGTAGCCACCAGAAAGTCCCAGATGCCAGGAAAGGAAGAGGCTCTGAGGACCCAACAGGGATGGCATTAGCTGAAATATCCAACAACGGGGAGAGAGAACCAGAGAGCATATCCAGAGGTTCAGCACGATATACCAGGTTGAGAATCTGTGGGTGCCTGAGAGTGCAGAATTTGTTAACACTAAACCAGTATGGGGAAGTTTAAAACAACACTGCTGCACAGTAGTTCAGTTAGCACATCTAGAAATTTGTAAACAGTCTCATTTGAATCTGACGTTTCATAATCAACAGTTATAAAAAGCTATAAATATAATCCATCACTATCACTTTACTTAACTGTTAAAAATACTATCATAAAAATATCAGTTACTTACAGAACTTTGGCTAGGGTGGTAACACAATAAATCACTTGTCATAATTGAGAGAACCGAGTAATTGTACAGTAAAATGTAACTAGTATTGGAACCTGTTGTGCAGGCTAATACCACCTATCGGTTTCCACTATACTGAGTGGATCATGCCAACCAACTAGCATTAAATGATTTTGTAAAAACAACCAATCAGAAATCCCTCCATGAGGATTGGAGTAGTTCAGAGCAATAGTGGACAAGAGTCTAAATCTGGTATTATCAGAGATGATCCTAATGAATACCTAGAGCCACTGCTACATAGCTTTGATACTGATTTTCATGAATGAGAGATGACAACATAAAATGTTATTATAGGAATATGGCTGGAAGGCAGCTATGTAACAGAGAGGTCATTTGAATGAATATATTTTATAAGCCACTCACTACTAAGGAACACTGAGCCAGTAAGAACCAAGTTTTTTGTTTTTTTGTTTTTTGTCTTGTTTTGTTTTGTTTTTACTGTATAATAAAACAACTAAAATTAAAAGGAGAAGACTAATATGAAGTAGACATTAGTAAAACAGGTTAACATCCTGTCTCAGACGGTATGTTATGAGAGTAATCTAAGTGAAAAAGAACATAGATTACTGCAGCCTGGTTGTATGCTGAGGGCCATTGTGGATGAATAGCAAATGGCTTTAGAACTCATGGAGTGTGGTCCACCAGTAAGCAAAGCCACATAGGTGAGCCTCCACTGTGGCATGACCCTGAGAACTACATGTCCTGAAGATTTCATGTTGTCATGGAGTTCTATTCTGCTCTCTGCCTTCACATCCCTTTTAATATAAGAATTCTATGAATCTATGTGTCTGTATGTATATGTGTAAAGTTTGTGTGAATGGAGGGTAGAACATTGTTCCTTCTACTCATCAACTATTGTATGCATCTAGATGTGTAAGTTTTGTGTGAGTGGGGATTGGAACACTGTTCCTGCCACCCATCAACTATATGTATATAGCTGTGTATGTATTGATGCATCTAGGTAAAGCTTGTTTGTGTGTGTGTTGGAGCTTGCTCCATCCACAAATTTTGTGTATGTATGTATGTATGTATGTATGTATGTATGTATGTATGTATATGTGTGAAATACTTTGAGCCTGCTTGCTTGAGCATTTCAATGTGTTGATGTATATATGTTTATAAGTAGGTCTGTGTGCATGTATGTATAAAGTTATTGGAATCTCCCTTTTGTTTCATCCACTCAGTGTGTGTGTGTGTGTGTGTGTGTGTGTGTGTGTGTGTGTGTGTGAGAGAGAGAGAGAGAGAGAGAGAATAAATTTTCTCTGTTTTCTTCTCTTTTCTGCCTGTCCCAAGATGTTAAAATTGTTTGTAGTTTTTCCCCTGTCCACAAAGGGAGTTAAACTTTGTTCCATGGGAGAAATGTCTGCTGAATAACTTCTCTAATTGCTGGCTGCCATTGTCAACAGCCCATCTGGGTATCTCAAACCACCTCTGTCAGCAGCTGAACCCCCAATGGCTACCTGACTCAGTTTACCTTCCACATAGATGCCAAAGCTGGTAATTGACAGTTGCAAGTTTGTCTGAAACTTTGAAACAGAAAAGGTAGAACACCTGATCCGGAGCAAGGTGAGATTTATGCCTGAATGGAAAGATTGGGACAATTTGTCTAAGAGCAATAATTAAAAGGTCTAAACTATATAAACAATAAAATGTGTGCTTCACAATTCTAGAGCTGAGAAGGTCTGTGGACAGGTAAGAACAGGTTCTGCTGTGTGACAAGATCTGCTCTCAATTTACAGCATGGTGCCTTCAATGGTCTCTTTTTTTAAAGTAATAATGTTGTATCCTCACATTTTAGAAGACAGAAGGAAGATCAAGTAAGCCAAATGCTGTGTGAATTCTGTTTGCAGTTATCACTCCCAAGGCTATTGAGTTTTAACAGCTGAATATTACAGAGGGACAAATTTATCATAGTGTATACAAATGTATATAACTATCTCACACTTATATACATTCATGTGTTCTTACTTTTCTTCACTATATCTAAAAAAATTCTCTTATGTTGATATAAACTGTTAGACAAATTTTACTTGAACAATTTCAACAAATACATAGTATTTCTTTTCCTTATTTGTTCTTTTGAAAAGTGTAAGTCTATTGCCAGACCATCCCAAATATGCCCCATCTTGTCTGAAAGCATGATAACATTTCTCCCTTTTTGAAACCTCCTCTTTCCAAAATCTCCCATATAATTCTCATTTCTCCTAATTCATGAATTCTTTTTCATTAATTGCATACATATATGTCTCACATATGTATTTCTAAATATAATCTGATTATCTCTAGCGCCAACTAAATACATCTAAACCAGATAAAAGTACTTAATCTCTTCTTCTGTCCTTCCAGACATTGCTATATCATTTGCTTGCCATAACTGTGTGGCATGCAACATTCATCAGTTATGAGAAGTATTATGCTTTTAGCAGCTGAGCCATCTCACCAGCTCACTGATTATATCCTTGAATGCTGTCTCCAAATGGAGGCCTAGTCTGAAATACTGAGATTTAGAGCTTCAACATAGAATTTAGCAAGATACTCTGGAACCTATAATGTTTCCACCTCCAGAACTCTAGGTTTTTTGCCAGTCTCACATGCAAAATATATATCACCTGCTACCAGATGCTTAATCCATTCCAACAGTAACACTGAATCACAGATCTTTTCCCAATGTTACCTAAGTCAAGAGCTGATGAAGCCTGAGTGATAATTCATTTTTAGACAGAAGTCATAACCAGCAGAAAATCTAAGAACCCAAGTTAGAGCTGCTTCCAAGCATGAAGGTGGACAAGCTTAGGAAAAGCATCTCTATTTCAACCACCAGACTGAACTCAGGGACTCCATCAGGGAGCTGGCAGAAAGACTGGAGGATCTGAGGGGGATTGCAACCCCATAGGAAAAACAACATCTGCTGGCCAGACCACCTATCATCGCTTCCAAGATTATACCACCAACCAAGGAGTGTACAGGGAGGGAGGTATCCAGGACTCCAGATACATATGTAGCAGAGGATGGTCTTGCCTGACAGCAATGGGAGGGGAGGCCTTTGGTCCTGTGGAAGTTTGATGCCCCAGCATAGGGATGCTAGAGCAATGGGGCAGGAGAGGGTGGGTGGGGTGGGAAAGGGAGAGGGAGAGGGAGGGTGAGTGGGTCAGGAGACAGAGAGGGAGGGTGTGTGAGGCGGGAGAGGGTGGGTGGGTGGATGAGCACATTCATAGAAGCAAAGGAGAGGAAGAGAGGGTGGATGTGGGATGAGTGGGGTTGTAAAGTAAATATTATTATTATTATTATTATTATTATTATTATTATTATTATTATTTTTAAAGTGGGACAGAAGAAAGAAGAAGTAGAAAGATTTTCATCAAGGGTCTAAGACAATCCAAATCATAGAAAGGAAATTTTTATCTAGTTTTGAAGGTAAAGACCAATGTTGTTTGGTTTGATCCTCTGTCTAGTAGATTTATGTATGAGGTAGTGTAACCTTTGATTTTTTTTTAAGAGATGAAAGCTTTACTATCACCAGTCCTGTGCTTTATATAATCTAGTTCACTCAGCAGATGTTGGAAGTTCTGTTTTCAGAGTCCTAGGCTGAAGCATTTGGAAAGGTATGGAATGACAGATCCCTTGAAATCAAGGAGAGACAGCTTTATCGGGCTATGATACATCAGAAAACACCTCATTGGTGACATCTGGATTCTGTAACACAAACCCGAATATCTTTCCCTCAAATATTGCTTTATAAATATGAACTTGATTTCCTGACCATCTATGAATCCGACTTCTAATTAGCCTAAAGGATTCCATTATTATACACTTATGTATTTGTGGAAAAAAGTGAACTAGAGAGAGTATAGGAAACATGGAATGAGAGAAGGAAACTAGATAAAAGATAAGAGGAAGAGAAACAGATTGAAAGGGCAAATAATGAAGCTATTCGTGGCAATCTCTTTCAGTCTTTCATCTAAGTAATTATTTCCATATTTATTTCTCAGTTTGTTTCTTGCCTTATTTCTCTGTGTTAGATAATGGGATTGAAGACAGGAGAATTTCTGCTCAGTTACTCACACACAGAGTCGGGATAATGCAATTATGATAACATAAGAATGGATTTGAGAGTTTACTGACATGGAATTTGATTATCTTTTTTATTCACTTGACTCACCTGTTTTATTTTCTTTTCTCATAACTAAACCAGGAAGAGGCAGTCATCTTGAGAGGCTGGTTATTACATTTTTTTTTTTTGCTGAAAATTTTAGACTTAAGTAATTCACAGTTCTGATAAGGTTGGGGGCGTCTGAGATATTGAAGTGATTGTCAGAAATGAACTCATTGAAAAAGTCCCTCTCCTTCTGTCACAAGCCATTAATTTAGTAAACTAATGTCAGATTGTGAATATTTACCTAACAATGTAGAATCCATGATTATAATAACACCAAATCATGTGACCATAAATATTTACTGACGGAACATACAGGACCTTGCCTTGGCTTGTAACATGAACAAGCTTCCGAAGTTCTACGGGAAGAATAAATACATTTAACCTTTTATTTTACTGAAGGAAAGGATACTACCAAATATTATTTCTTTTAATATTTACTAAAAAATATTTCAGAAAGAAAAATGAACATGAATTCTCATTTACACTTGTGCAATATCATGTAAGCACAGGTGTCAAAGTGTCAAACTCAATAGCTAGTGCCATAAATTAGAAAATAAAATATTTACAATTAGACTACAATGTATTATTTATACCTATTTATCTCCCCAAATTTGAAACTTTTAAGTACACACAGTTTTGGAAAGTATAAGTAAAACAGAGTTTATCATTTATCTAATTTTAGTACCTGAGACTGAAAAAAATCCAAAACAATTATTTGTAATTATGTATAGAAGATACTTTGAATGAAGTTTTAGCATGTACTTAAGACAAATACTTAGAGAATGGCAAAAGCACTAAATGTCATATTGGACATTCGGTGGCTCTATTTTATTAATGATAGTTTTCCAGCATAAGTATTTTAAATAATATCTATAAAACTTGATATTTATCAGTGCTGAGAAATAATAATTAGTGGCAGAATTTCATACATGGTTCGCTTGCAGGGCCTCATTACTTAGCTTCCTTATCCTCCCATGAATGAAATGAAATACTCAATGTAAAATCTCAGGACATTAAATACTAGCAAGTAGAAAATTAATACCTGCTTTGAACAAAGTCCCCTAAGTAGTGTCATGTGAGGGTTCTATCTCAAGGTGTGGGCCTTAATTCAAATCTGATTTCAATTGGTTACTGTCAGAAGGTTTGTGCCACTATTGCCTTACCATATTTTGCAGGCAAGATAGATTGTGGATGGAAGGCTTTTTGGTTGGGTTGGGTATAGAATATCCTATTGTCTTGGAAACAGCCTGGGTTGTTTGAAGATTGCCACACGATCCTTTCAGTCAATTCAGTTGGATGGAATCCAGTCCCCAGAATGGAACCTTTGATGAAAAAAGAGGGTCAGTAGGGGTTCCATGTCCCTCATCATTTGAAGACTTCACTAACATTGTCAGCATATATTATAGGAAGTTTCCACTGCACTAGATTTCCATACTATCCTTCTAATGCTCTTCTCTCAGAACTATCTCTCCCTTCTTTCCATCCACCTCAACTCCCTAGCAGCTCTTCCCATTTTTTACCCCATCAGCTCTAGTCCATCCATAAAATCTATTCTGTTTTCCCCTTATGGGGTGACACATGTGTTCCTCCCCAGTGCCTATGGATTGTAGCTTATAAAATGTGTAGCTTGGAAAAGAATTACATCATTTTACTTTCTTGCTTGCTTTAAGCATTCCCAACTATCCACTCTAGAACCTGTCCGATGTGCACTCCATTCTCAAATTAAAAACATCTTTTATGTATTTCTAGTGTACATATATACATATATATTCATATATATGCACAAATGCTTGTAAATGCAAAAGGCTGAGTGCATTTTTGTTGCTTGTGTGTATACTCTTTCAAGAATGACTACTTTTCATTGGACAACCACTAACAGTATTAATGAATGCTGGATTCTAAGCAGCATACTGAGCACTGAAATAAGACCTGGGATCTTTTCTTAAATTATTCATCCTAGTTAGAGTCACTATATGTATACAGAATTTGAGAGTAATATTGTATATATTGTATGATTACCTTTCAATATCAATGTATAAGATCTGGGAGATTCAAGGAGGCTTTGTGTTAAAGGTGGCAATAATATTAAATCTGAAATGACAAGAAAAGTTTCATATGGTACAGCAGGAAAATAAAACCATTCCGTTCCTCAGCTTTACCGTTATTTATGAATTTGAATAAATAACATTGGACGTAGAACAGTGGTCTGTTCAGGCAACCTGGGCCCAGTTGAATAATAGGTCTGGAACTCTGGAGCTACAGTGATAGTTTCTGCCTACAAGGGACTGAAGATGTTCAGTCATAACACCTGGGACCCTAGCTCATATTTCAGTCCTAACCCCCCACAGCTGCAAGAGAAGTGTGCTCTAGCACATAGACAATACCCCAAGCTCCCAGCATTCTAGCTGGACCCTACCCCCAGTCATCTGACCACAGCCAGGCATGCCACACCCCACAGACAGATAGCCCTGCCTTACATAATATAAGGAGCAGTTTGCCCCCTCCACTCTCTCTCTTGCTCTTTGTCCTATCTTGCTTCCTCTCTTTTTCTCTTGCTCTCTTCTTTTCTTGCCTTCTCTCTCATCTTCTCCTTTCCTTCCTCTCCTTTCTTTCTTTCCACATAACTCGCCTCTCTTCTCTTTCCTATAATAAAATATCTCACAATTATGCATTGCCTCCTTTTAACTAACTAATGTGCAGCTGCAGCCCCAGCCATTGGCAGCAGAGAGATGTAGCCTCAACAACAGCATGGGGACCACAGGCCAAGAATTGGACAGCAGAAAAGGGATAATTGTTCATCCATTTCAGCATCTTTTCAGGAGTGTCTCTGTCTGCTCTCACTAGATATCAGTTGCTGCATCCTGGTCATGAGAGCTGAACCAGATACCATGAAATGTCTTTTGCATCATGATCAATTGACTTTAATTGAAAGCCACAGTTCTTAAAAGAATCAAAGTGTGAAATATCAAAATAATCAAAGAACAACAGTAGCAGAGGCAAAACTTCTATGGGAGATACAGAGAGAGGATGTTTATAAGAAAGTTGCATATTTAGATGCTTACAGCAAATCAGTATCCCCTTGTTGGCAACTTGGAACCAAAGAGCTAACAATGACAGAGATACAGATGTTAGTCTGAGTTGAAGAAATCATACTTACATTGTATTTCCAAAGCAAACCCTTGGGAATAGCATTCAAAATTTGGAACTATTATTGTTTTGGTTATCATTAATTCCTTAAATTAAGGTGAATAGCACATTGGCCTACCAGTTCTCATGATGCCAATCTTTATAGATAAGAATATCATTATACTTAACATATGTATTCTTAACATCAGTAACATCAGTTTAATTCATGTAAGCTTATATATTTTGTCCATCCCTTGTTATAAATTTAGTATTTAATCCGAGTAAGCATGCATTTTGTACAATAAACTTCCAGTTAAAAGTGTAATGTATTCAA
>JADRCD010223204.1:0-12633 GCA_019843815.1 Montemys delectorum
TCCTTAGGGCTGGAGAGATGGCTCAGTAGTGCTGACTGCACTGCTCTTGCAGAGGACCTGAGCTCTTTTTATAGTATGCACGTGAGCTGGCACAAAACCACCTATCACTCCAGTTCCAGGGAACCTGATACTCTCCTGATACACTCTCACACACCATTCACACATATACACTTATGCAGAAGTACAATTTTTTTTTTTTTTAAAGATCCTTGTCAGCTGAGGCTACTCCTGAAACTGGAGCCCCCTGGTTTTTGTCCTTTGAGCTGCATGACGACCAGGTGTGTGGGCTTTGCAATCCACTGAGTGGAATTAGCATGCCCAATCTCTCACCCCTTAGCTGTGTGACCTCAGTAAAATTACATAACATCTCTGGGCCTGGAAGTGGGGCTGCTGCTGCTACTCCTGAGTTCAGAAGGTGTTTGTGAAGATAAAAGGTCGCTGAGACATAAAGTGGGACTGCGTTTGGGAACAGCTATTGCTGTAATTTTTTTTTTTTTCTGCCTTCTTTTAAACTTCTCATTTGGCCTTAAATTGCTCCCATTTCATCTTGTTCTTCAATTATGTGTCTGGTCCACTCAGCTAAACTGAGCTCTCAGAAGAAGGAAGAGGAATGGCTCCATCTGGATTCTTACCCCTTCTTAGGTAGACTAGGCCCAACGTACACACTCACCAACAGGTGGTTAATTGATTTGAGTCAATAAGACTTACACAGTTTAATTAAGGCAACCTTGCAAATAGTTTCAATTCAGCCTTGATTAGCCAAGCCTGGTGGGTTTGCACCGAGCAGGACAGTGATAATTGTTAAACCAAACCCTCTCTTTTCATCTAAACATACAGTTCCCTGAAGGAGGCAGGAGGCACTTCTGAGCTCACCTGAAAAGCATCCCATCTAGGGCATCTTGGTATCCATCCACTTATTAGGCTGGCAGCAGGTGACAGTACTGCTAGTGTGGGAGCCAGGGACAGGCCTTTGAGGGCACAGCCACAGCCTCCCTGGAACCTATAAGGAATGTTCTGGAAGCTGTGTTGAGGAAATTGCTGAAGTGGGGTGGTTGAGAGGCCGCGCTCATAGCAGTATCACAAAGCCACACAGGTTGACATTCCAAGCAGGTGCAGTGAACCCAGGACTCATATCCTGATCTGCTTCCTACTTCCTGTATATAGAAAGCATCATGCATCCTGTGGAGCCTCCTAGTACAGAGACATAAAGAAAAACAAAACTCCAGGGAGAAGCACCTAGAGGCCCCATTCCTATCCCTCTGCTTGTTTATCTCTATGCCCTGGACTGACAGTGAGGCTCTAGAATGTCTGAATCCCTGAGACTGAACTCTCCAAGAGGAGGCTGGGATTTTATTTTCCTATGAGCAAGCCAGACTATGGGGAGGCAGAAAATGTGGAGATTAAGGGCTGGCCACTTTAACGAAGAAGAAAACGAATCTTTCATAGTTTAATGCGCCATCCAGGCCTCTTGCAGCGAGTGGGTTTGTATTCAGCTAAAACATTTAATTTTATTTATTTATTTGTTGCAAAGGAAATTGGATCACGGGAACATTAAAGGTGGAGGAGTGAAACGCATAAAGCAGAACTCACAGCAAGGCACAACCTTGAGCAAGCGCCGCTCACCAACCAAGCAGAAAAGCAACTAATTAGACTGTGGCTCTCCCTGGGCTCTTGGATGTGAGTTCCAACTCCCTCCCTCCCAGGACTGCCAAAAGTGCAGAGGGAAACAAAACTCCCATTGGGCAATTGTCCTGGGGAAGTAATCCTGTTTCCTGGTCCACTTGTTGTACACTTGCCAGGGAAGGGGCCGCCCACGTTTGTTGTCACATGTAAGCCTGCTCTTGGTACAGGACAGTTATGGAAGGTCTTTTTTTTTTTTTTTTTTTTTTTTTTTTTCTTTACCTTCTGTCAATGAAGAACTCCAGCCAAGATAATGGCGTCTCTGCCAAAGGGTCATCCTGAGTTGCAGCCCAGTTCTCTCCTCAGCAGTAGGTAGGTAGGGGTCCTATCAGTGGCAATAACTCATCTCATACCATAGGGAGCATGTTAAGGTGGAGCATACTGGGGAAACTCTGAGAAGAACATCCCTGAAGTAGCACGAGCTCATTCTGGGCATCATCATCCGTGCTGAGCAGACCACAGCAGTAGGCCAGCTCTTGGGATCTTGGAGGGCAGTGTGAGTCCACCACTCTCTCTCTAGGAAGAGGAGAGGGTAGAAAGGCGGGCTGAGCATGCCAGAGCACCCTTTGTTATTGTTTCAATTCACCAGTTGGATAGAAAAAACGCTCCCAGGAACTACTAGCAGGGAGTAAAGGGGTTGCAAGAAGAGAGAGGGTTCTGGACGTCTGAGCCGCTATTTGAAAGCCACTCAGAGAGCAGTGGGCTGTTGCACTGGGGGTCATTGAGGAATGTTTACTGTTTCAGGCCACTGGGATTCTGGGTTGTTTGCTACCCTGTTAGTTTACCATGCCTAATGGGTACAAATTGCTCATGCAGCCATCAAGTGCTAAACAAGATATGGGGCAGCTGGGTGAGCCCAGCCAGATATTAGAAGAGGGAACGCCAGAGAGAAAAGGAAGATCTACAAGGGTTAGAGGTGGACCCTGCTGAATGTGTTCCCACACTGGTGCATATTGGAGAAATAACACACAACCTTTGCTTTCTGCAGCGTTAGGTTTCTATCTGGCTTTTGAGGACAGCAGGGGCCAGGCAGTGTGACAATCTGGCTCTCAGACTTCAGGCCTGGTCCCATCTCACACTGAACAGGTCACTTTGGCATTTGGGTGGGGCCTCGGCTTACCCTGGCAGGCCCCTGGAGAGAAACGATGACGGAGGCAGCTCTCTCCATTTCTCAAAAGACGACTGCACTCCTTTCACCTTATGGCTTTTACATGAGCACAAGAGAAATGTGCATTAAGGAAAGAAATGACATTATACTCTCAGTGAGCTTGATGGAAAATGGTGGGGACAGGCAAGAGAAGTGATCCCAGCAGTCAGCAGGGACCCTGGTAAAGGTAGTGCTGGCAGCAGGCCTAGGAGATATCAGGGCATGTCCCCCACCCACTCCCTCCCAGCCATCCTCTGGCTTCTCCAGGACCACCTCAGAGGTTACAGCCCATGCATCTTTAATTTTTTCAATTAACAACAATATAGAACAAATGGAGCGGAGTTTTTAATTATTCATAATTCATTTAGGAATAAAATCTTTGTAAACTAAAGGCAGGGAAGGGCCATATTACCTTTTTCTTAAGTCAAAAAAAAAAAAAAAGATGTAGAGCAATGAAAGGGACAGAAAAATCTACTCTTTGAGTTCATTTTGCTGCATCTTCCCTATGGACCGTGCAGTTACGATGCATAGTTGGTGGATGTTGGGGGCGATTTCCTCCTTAGCTGGTGGTCAGGGGATTGCCTTCACTCTGTTCTGGGAGGCCAGTCATGCACTGTGCAGCCTAGTTTATCACTGTCCACATGAGCCAATCCTGCCAAGAGCCCTGAAATGATCAGAACTAGCCATGAAGTTAGCCCGCATCCTGCATATCAGCAAGCACAGGCAGGGCGTCTCGTTATACCTGAATCCCAAGACTTGCTGTCTACCTGGAACTTACAAGAGAGTCATATGAGGGGCGTGTGTCCCTTCATGTGTATCTCTGAACAGCACCCAATCATACAGAACAGGCTATACTCTTAGACTGGGAAGCATAGCCAGAGTATCTTGGAGGTCTATTTTATAATTTCAGAATCTGAGTTCCGAGAAGGGGCAGCCAGGATGAACACAGGAGTTGGAAGTAGCTGTTCCTGGAGTCATCTATGGAAGGTAGGGTTTAAGAACATGAAGGGGCAACTCTCTCTCTCTCTCTCTCTCTCTCTCTCTCTCTCTCTCTCTCTCTCTCTCTCATCTGTATAGTTTGATGTGTCTTATTTTCTGTGGATTTCCCTTAGAGATGCCCATATCCACACTCTCAGATATATGTCTTATCTTTTTGAATGCTTTATTTTTCCTTCTTCAAACTTAAGCCTGTTATTAGACTATCATTATTAAGTTTTAACTCTGGTGCATAAGGAGATGGCTTAGTTATTAAGCATGAAGATCCAAGTTTGGATCTGCAGAAACCTGTGGAAATGCAGGTGAGTGTGGTTGCCTGCCAGCCTCGCAAGACAGAGACAGGGTATCCCCAGGGCAAGATGGATAGTAAGACTAGCCATATCCACCATCCTTGAGTTTATTTTATTTTATTTTTAAAATTAATTAATTAGTTTTTTTGTTTTTATTGAAACAGGGTTTTTCTATGTAGCCCGGGCATTCTAGAACTCACCCCGAAAACCAAGCTGGCCTCAAACTCACAGAGATCCTCCTGCTTCTGCCTCCTGAGTGCTGGGATTAAAGGTGTGTACCACCACCACCTGGATCCATCCCTGGGTTTTATTGTAAGACATTGCCTCATTGAATAAGGTAGAGGATCCATTAAGAAGAGTTCCTGACACCAGCCTTAGATATCCACATGTACATGTACACAAGCATGTAGAAACATACACATACATATATGTACAGCACACACAATGATAAAACAAGAAAGCCCCTGCTTTATGAAAAAAGTGAGAAGAAGGGTAGGTATTACAGATGTTATAGGTGAGGTATGTGTAGGGTTACCATGCAACAATGAGTGGGAATAAGACTGGCCCTAAAGAGTGGAAAAGTGAGTCCATAGTGGTGGGTATGGCTAGATTGGGGTCTTGATCCCAATTTTTCTCCAAGCTTCCTTGTTATGTGTCTTCATTACTTTTTATTGCTGTGACAAACACATGGCAAGGCAACTTATAAAAGAAAACATTTATTTGGAGGATCAATGGCCATCACGGCAGGAAGCACAGCAACAAGCAAGCAGGCATGGTGCTGGGGCAGCAGCTGAGCCACAAGCATGAACATGAAGCTGAGAGAGAGTTGGGGAGTAAGGGGAAGGAAGGGAGAGAAAGGAAGATAAAGGGAGAGGGGGAGGGAGATAGAGAGGGAGAGAGAGGGACATATCTCCTCTAACAAGCCCACACCTCCTAATCCTTCCCAAACAGTTTTTACCAACTGGGACAAAGCATTCAAATATATAAGCCTATGAGGGTCATTCTTAACTCAAATCAACAATATTACTCTATGTTGGCTCAACAGCGCTCTTGTCTAGTCTCTTGAATTTCTCAACAAGCAAGCATCTCTTTAAGTACCAGTGTAGGGGTGTTGACTCCTCTGATTAATGTTCGTAATGACTCAGTGCTCTCCAGGGTTGACTGTCAGCATTCACATAGGCAGTCCAGACCTTCTGTGTCCTGATAAGAAGGGACTTGGAGCACGACTGGTGGAAGAGGATGTGAATTTGGTGTCTGTTATCTACTGATGAGACAAGGAAGGAGCCTCTGTGGTTCCTATAGCTACCTGGGTGGGATTCGTGGGCCATAGAGATGCCAAGATGACTGGCGCTATAATTTAGTGGTGGGGGCAATAGAATGATTGCCAACAGGAACAAAGGGAAGTGCTCTTGGCAATTAATGAACTATGGTGATTCCTGTCCGTGCTACAACTATCTGCAGGTGGACAAAAACTGTGAGACTTTCCCACCAGCATAGGTGACAGCTCCCTGTGAGGGTGCCATCTCTGCTGTGCCCCTTCCCTAATTTATGTCCCAGGAGATATTGGCAGGAGAGTGAAAGGCCTATGCTTTCTCTTTTTAGGGGACATCAGCTTACCTATGGTTGGTTATAATCAAATGAGGGTCCAAGGGACCACCATAATTGAGTGTGAGCAGAAAGCAATGGGATCCACTCAAGGTATTTATTGTTGAGAAACAGGGAGGGGGGTTGATAGGACAGGGGTGAAGAAAGTAGGTGGAAAGAAAATCAAGCATATTTGTGATTATATGACACAGATGAGAGATTGATTAATGGGCTACATGAGCCTGCAGAAATTTCCTGAGATAGCCGCACTAGTTGTTCACGATGGGGATTTGTTCTGGTTGACCATTGCCAGATCAGTTATTAAATATTCTGACAGTCACCTCTGTAGACAGGTATAATCACAATGGCAGGAAACAGTCACCAAGACAGTTAAAATGGAAGTGACCACAAGTATAATCAAACAATCATAATTCTAGGAACAGGCAGCAATTATGCAAAGACAAGCTCTGGACCTAGAGAGTCAGGGGCAGGATCACAGAAATAGCCAGCCTTAGGAAGCTGGAAGCTCGAAGCACAGACAATGGCACAGGTTCTGGAGACAAAGCATAGGGCTGTGGGTTGGGCTGGGGCTGGGGTGGGGAAAGGGGGAGGTATGCATTTGGACTCGCCTCATTGCCATGACGAAAAGCCTCAGATTGACATATGCATCAGCCAGTTTCATAACACAGCAACCTCACCTTCCTAGCTTTCCTGCCTGGTGCTCTTTGAAAAAGGTGTTTCAGAAGGGTGAAGCTCAGTGCTGGGGAACACTAAAGGAAATCAGTACTTTAAGGTCTTCTTTGGCTTGCCCTTGAGATCTGTGACTTAGTGTGTTCCATCAGGTATGAACTAAAGATGACAGACTCCTGTTTGTGGTTCTTAAGACACTCATAGAGCAGTGGTTCTCAACCTGTCATGACCCACTGATGGTCTAATGACCTTTTCACAGAGGTCACCTAAGGCCATGGGAAATCACAAACATTTACATTACAATTTATAGCAGTAGCCAAATTACAGTTATCAAGCAGCAATGAAAATAATTTTATGGCTATGGGTCACCACAACTCGAGGAACTGTATTAAGGGGTTGCAGTCTTAGGACATTTAAGAACTTGTGCTCTAGTGTGTCAGGAGGCCTGAGGTAAGATCTGGGTGGGATTTCTCACAGGTTGTGTGTATACTTTGTCACTCTTGGTGAGTGGGTAATGAAGGGCTCTTAGACAGAAAGCCTCCATGATCAAGTTATTCAAGCAGACTACTTTTCTGGCTTCCCCTAGCCTGAGACCCAGTCCTGATGTGGTGTCAGAAGTCATGCCAACTGCAGGTTTGTCAATGGCAAGTGGGTAGAGAAGTATTTTCCATGAAGGTGCCAATAAGGCTTGTGGAAAAAGCTTCGATGAGAAAGAGTCATCAATGGCTACCTGACAGAGTCATCAATGGCTACCTGACAGACAACCAGAGTAGCACAGCAAGTGATGATGTCAAGGGACAGTAATCTAGAATATCACAGATTCTTATATGAAGTCCTAGTTCATTGCTGATTTCTAAAGATGCCAATCTCTGCTCTGTTCTAGTTAAAATTCCCTACTTCGTGGGCCACAGAGATGGCTCAACAATTAAGAGCTCTTGCTGTTCTGGCAGAGGACTGGGGTTTGGTTTTCGGAATTCACATGGCAGTTCCCAACCATCCATAACTATAATTGAAGGGGATCCAGTGCCCTCTTCTGATCTCTAAAAACATCAGGCATGCACATTGTGTACATGAAGGCAAATGTACACATAAAATAAAAATAAATCTTGAAAAAGAGAAAACTCCACCTTTCTGGGGTACCCCAGCACTATTTTTGTCTGGCCAGCATTGGACTTTACCATTTTGACCCAGAGGTGGTTGTCTTGCTACTTCTGTACTTGCTGAAAGTCTCTGTCCCCAACTTTTGCTTGAATACTGTCAAGGAGCTTTGCATTTGGCTATTATCTGTCCACTTTGGTTTTGGACATCCCTGCTGGCTAGGGAGTGATCCAAATGTGCCACACTAGAAGGCTCTGTGCTCCTATCATGAATACCCGTACACTAGTAATCTCTCCATGGGAGACTAAGCCTACATGACAGTCTTCCTTTGTCTTAGGAAGCATGACTTCCACTACTACTTGAATTTAGGCCTTCTAGGGTCATATGGGAAGATGTGATTCTGTTTTACAGGGCTTCCTTCCATTATGCTCACATGGCCATGACTCAAATAACTTTTACAAGGAAATGGTGGGAACTTCTGCCTCTCTGGTACATGAGACAGATCCAGGTCCTTGTTTTGTTAGGAATTCCAAGAGGATCTTCTCTCAACTCTAAATTGGTTCTAAAGGCCATTGTGTTCTTTGAGGTCAGAGTTATTCTAGTTAACTGGAGAAACGTTTATACAAGGCATGTTCTGAAAACCGGTGAGTGCAGGCATGTGTTGTGGATGAGGGGTATCACTAAAGGAGTGCCTGGACTCTGTGGAGGCTTCTCAGGCCTCTGATGTAATGTGTAGTTTTTGCTACTCTTTAAGCTCTAGGTGGACTGCACTACTAGCCCCACCCAGGTTCCCTCAGATCTACAGATGGCACACACACACACACACACACACACACACACACACACACACACACACTTATTTTTCAAACTGCCTTACTGGCTCAATTGCTAGACTCTTTTAAGCCTTCCTTGGCTATCTTGTGCTCTTCTTTTCATTCCCAGCTCAGCATCCTAAATCTACCCTCAGCTTAATTATATTTCTAATATCCTGCCTGTTGCCCCAGGCCCAGTAAGGGAAGTGGCCAATGGCCACTCCACCCTAGAACTCACTGGTCACTTTTTCTCCCCTCAAAGCATAATGAAATCCTTCTTTTCCTGCTTTCCTTAGTCTCCTGCGGGGACCCAGAAGTCCTGCCTCTTTCTTTCTGCCCAGTAATTGGCTCCTGTCATCTTTAGTGATTGATCAAGAACCAATTGGGGAACAGGACCTTCACATCAGAACCACCTGCTACAACCGGAGGTCCTGTTGTTTAGTTATTTTTCTTCTTGTTACCAAATCCCTGAGAAGAACAACTTAAAGCATGAAAGGCATATTTTCACCTAAAGTGTAAGACACTATGCAGTCTGTCATGGTGAGGAAAGCATGTGTAGCAGATGTGGAGGCATATGGTCTCATGCCTACAGTCAGTGAGAAGAAAAAGGACAGTGACTTGGGCCAAACTATAAGACTTCAAGGCTTACCACAGTGCCTCACTTGTCTCCACTAAGGCTCCATGTTTGCAAGCAGCAACAACTTCCCCAAACCAGTGCTTCCAGGTAAGGATGGGAACTCTTCTGACACATGAGCCTATGGGGGTACATTTCCCATTCAAATTGCCCCTTCTTAGACAGAAGAAAGCCTTTGTTCAAGGATGAGGTCTCCTAAGCCATGAGGCTATGCCTGAGCACCAGTGGTGTACCTGGGCTGTGAGCAGCATCTTAAACAGCTCTGGGCTAAAGAACTCAGAGCACCCAGGTTGCCTGTCTTCCATTATAGAACCTGAAGCACTGGGTTTCAGGACCTCTGCCTTTGGTCCTCCCATGTCCCTGTATCTGGCATAGAATGATCAGGGCAGGCAAGGGAGAAACTCAGTAATACTCTGAGGTCATACTTTTCACCCCAATCTCTTGTTATGATCTTGATCTTCTTTTCCTCCTGGTTTCCAAGATGCTCCCTTGAGAGCTGCCTCAGACTAGGCAGTGTTATTTATTATATTGATCACCCATAACATCCCCCCAAGGCTCAATGTAGAGGGAAGTGACTGGTCCTAATGGCACAATTAGCTTTATTATCTTCTGGCTCCTGATGTAATGTTTCTGTCGCAGCCTTTGCAGCAAAGGGGACGAGCCAGGATGGGAAATCTGGAGTCAAGATTGTGAGTCTTGCTGAGTTGCTAGTGCTTCAAGTGACCTTGGATAATGTTCTCTTTCTTTTTGATAGCAATATTTTAATTATAAAAATATAAAAAAGCATTGATTTGGTCTGAGACAGTATACTAAGTACTTCGATGGGTTATCTTGTTATCTTTGCTGGAAATCTCACAGCAAACCTACAAAGTATCTATTGTGTTTTGATTATCTATTTCATTTTATGTGTATGAGTGTTTTGTTTGCTCTGTGTGTGTGTGTGTGTGTGTGTGTGTGTGTGTGTGTGTGTACATGTGCACATGTGCCTGTGTGCCTGGTAACTGCGGAGGTCAAAAGAAGGTATCAGATCCTCTGGAACTGAAGCTACAGATTGGTGTCAGCTACTATATAGAGACTGGGAACAGAACTCGAACCCCCTGAAAGAGAAACAAGTGCTTTTGATTGCTGAACCATTTCCCAAGTCCCTCAAATAAAGACTACTTTTAAGACATCTTATAGGCTCAGAGAGAGTAAGTATTATGACTAACGTCTTTTAGATAGGGGTGTTAGGCTGGGTTTTAGGTACTTTAATTTAAAGCCAGCAATTGGAAGCTTTCCATTACTCTGTTTCTTCAACTACTTAAAGGACAGTGGTTCGCAAACTTCTCAGTGCTGTGACCCTTTAATATAGTTCCTCATGTTGTGGTGACCTTCAGCCATACTGTAATTTTGCTACATTACATCATATTGTGAATATCTGTGTTTTCAGTGGTCTTAGGTGACCCTTGTGAAAGGTTGTTAAGCACCCTCCCACAAAGAGAGTACAACCCATAGATTGAGGACCACTGAGAGACAGAAACATGCTGTCAATTCTGTTGCATTGGAGCAGCTCCTATGCCTTACACCAGGATATATAAGCATTGCTGCAACTTTCTTGTCTTGGGTCCTAAGAGTAAATGACTTTACAACATGGTTCCTGGAATTCAGACTCATGTATATTAATATTGTACTTATATTTATATTCCTTAATAGACATAATCTTTACATATATAAATACTTATGTATATATTTATCTTATGTATTTTTCTAAGACTTTTTTCCCCTGATCACATAGTTCACTTTTCTACTTTTTTGGTTACAATTTTTCCTGCAGGAAGAGTCCCACGGACTTGCTTCCTGAGAGCCTGGCTAGAGATGGAAGTGGATTCTGTTTGTAGTAGGGACCACATCAGGTGCTTTAAAAAGCAATTTATTTGTTTTTATTTTATGTGTATGGGTATTTTAGCCACATGTATGTCAATGTACCATGTATGTGTCTGATGCCTGAAAAGCCCAGAAAAGTGCTTCAGATTCCCATAGAACTGGAGTTACAGATGATTGTGAGTGGCTGTGTGGATGCTGAGGTGCAGGGAGCTAAGCACTGATGCTTTGCAAGAGTAGCCAGTGCTCTTAACTTCTGGGCCATTTCTCTTGTGTCCCATGTGAATCTTTGAAGCACAGTGGTGATATTATAAGATGGATATTTGTGGATGATTACTCTAGAGCAGTGAGGAAGAAGGCTGGAGTAGAGAGAGCGAAGGTAGGGAAGAGGAGGTAGGAAGACATGGTTGAGATCCCATCCTTCAGCACAGACTTCTGGCCAGTTATGTTCTCAGCCCCATGAGGACACAGTAGATCAAAGTTTTACTCTATTTGGTGTTGTAATCCCAGTCTGTTTTTTTTTTTTTTTTTGGTTGTCCCTCTTTCTCTTTCCCACTCCATTTGATGGCTTAAACATTAGAAGCCCAATCCAGGTGCTTCAAGTTTTGGTCTAGCTCAGGGTCGTGGTGATCTAAGGTGCCGTGCTTGCCCTTTGATTAACTGTACCCTCATCTTTCTCTCTCTTCCATTCGAGAGGCACCTGTGTCCACAGAAGGCTGACCGCTCAACCAGAAGAGTCGGGAGTGCCTCTAGTGATTGGTGGCTACTCTGACAGTGCCAACTCTGGAGCTCAGGCCTCTTTGGGGAACAGGCAGGCACTTTATCCCAAGTCCCCGGTGGCTGGGGGCGGGGGGCGGGTGACACCGATGGTTGCCAGGTGCACTCTAATGATTGTTTTCACTGAAGAATTTTGGACTCCATGCCATACAATTTTCATCCTTTTTGTAAAATGGATGATAATTTAGGTCTGTCTTGACTGCTGGTTTTGCATTGCTAATATTGGTGGGAGGAGGGTTTTGCCTAAGTTCTCTTAAAATATGAGAATTTCAGTCCAAAATATGTGAATTTTTAATTGCGATCTTGGCAGCCTGGGGTGGGTTTTGCATGAGCATCTGCCCCTTCCTCCTTGTCCCTCTGCAGCCTCTGCCTTGTCTTTCCTTCCCTCTCTAGCCTTTTCCTGGGCTAGGGCTGCCCCCTCTCTCCCACTCTTCCTCATTCCCTGCACTGAGCTTCCCTCAGCAACAGGACTCAGCCTTGCTTTCTGCCCCAGGGTGGGGTCAGCAGCTGTGCATTACTAGGGTTTCCATTACAAATGCTATTTTCCAGGGGCTTCTAACCAAGTCATACACATTTGTGTGGGCTTGGAACCCAGCCTTCTGGGCAAGGTCTCAGACTGCAGAGCCTCGCGGTTCTGTGCAAAATCTCATTACTGTCACTTCGGCCATTTTCCTGGTTGAGAAACTAGCTGGTGCCTGCTTTCAAAGGCTGTTTATACCTCGAGTTTGCAAGACAGGGGCAGCAACTGTTAAAGAAACACAGTCCTACACCCTGCTCAGCCTACCAGTGATCAAACACCACATGTGTTGGGATCATTGGGAAGCCTCCAAATATACCTTATTTCCCAAGCCCCTTAGCTTTACACAGCAATGTGGTCTGACATTTAAAATTAATCTATGTGGTAAAGTTATTAGCGTTCGAATGTTAGCACTGGAATATCCACAGTGACCTCTCCTCCCAGGCTGGTGTTTGTTTGATGAGGATTCCCAGGCTGTGTTAGGGCTGAAAGCAACGCAGTCACACACACACACACACACACACACACACACACACACACACACACAC
>JADRCD010223205.1:7540-19514 GCA_019843815.1 Montemys delectorum
CTCCTCCCCTCTTCTCTCTGTCTCTCTGTCTCTCTCTCCCTCTCTCTCCCCCCCTCTTTCTCACAACATGCCCCCCATGCTAATCTAGTGGGACCACACAGTTGCCTGCCTCTGGCCTGGCCAGCTTTGGCCTCAGATTATGACTAAAGCTCACAGATTCACTTTAAGTTCTATCCCAGGAGCTACAATTTTCTCATATAATTTAATACAACCTAATGTTGTAATAGAGTGTAGTAATGTATAAAGTGCTTTATATACATAACATGAAGACATACAATATATTTACAGTGAGTGCTTTGTTGGATCATGGTCTTTACTTGGAATCATAATATCCAGTACAGGCTTAAAAATGATTTTTATTGTTATTAAATTTATATTACACTATATTGTCATTTCTCAACCCTTCTATGGGGGCTGCTCATCTAAGAGCATCAGAAAGCACAGATATTTAAATTACATTTCATAACAGTGGCAGAAAAAACAATTTTATGGTAGGGGGTCACCCATGAAGGATTGCAGCATTAGGAAGGTTGAGAATCATTGATCTGGTCACAGTTAGGAGAGGATCACCTTGTTGTGGTCAGCCAGAAAGCTTTGTCAGAGCTGATAGGCCAGGCAGGATAAAGTATGTAGCTGTGCTTAAGATATTGCTGGGAGATAGACAGGTGAATCTGAGGTGAAGACCACTGGCTGTTCTTCCAGAAGACAAAGGTTCAATTCCCAGCAGCTACATGGCAGTTTACAATAGCATGTAACCCTTCTCCTGGGGAACCTGATGCACTGTTTTGGCCTACATAGTCACAGCGTACACATGGTGCACAGACACACATGGAGGCAAAACACATACACATAAAATGATACTAGAGATAGAGGTTTTGTACTCAGAAAGAGACAGTCTCAAAGTAAACCTAATATTAATAGTTATGACAGATTAGTATCAGGTTCCTTATCAGGAAACTTTTTAATAAATAACTAAGCATTGATTTTTGCTTCATACATGCTTATTTATTTAAGTAATATAAATATCCACCTGCATTGACAGCCTATAGTCACTGCCTGACACTGTTACATAACTCAACCCAAACATAAACAAAACCACAGAGCTAACTCAGTGTCATACTAAATCACTACTTTATAGAAATGATATAGCCATTTCTGTATTTGCTGATGAAGAGCTGTGTTTGTTCTTACACTTGTCTATCCAGTTCTTATTGGGCTGAGTGTGAGGTCACATTATCTAAACTACCTTTACTGAAATATTGGTATTAATTTAGAAAAGTTCCACTCTTTTACTTAATATGATTATTAACTTTAATGAATGTAGAAACTTGATGTTATACTCCAAAATCTAGTACTGGTCAAAGGTAAAATTTCAATAGAGTTTCTTGGTATAAATTAGATATAGGTTGTTTCTTGCTGAGCCTGGATGTCCCACATGGGTTTATATGAATGTAATACAAGAAACTGGGTTACCAACGGGGCATGAACTTCTCTATTTCTCTATGTACTTACAGATTCACACACACACACACACACACACACATGTACGCACGCACACACACACGCTATAAGAGTATTTAAGTTCAGGAATTGAGATCATAGGGTTTTTGGAGACTTTAAAAAAAAGATATGCGTTAGTTAAATAATAAAAAAAACTTCCTTTTTATAAATACATTCTTGAGTAAAGGGTTACTCAAGTGCATATTATGAACTGATTTTTGTGAGGAAAAGTAAAACAATGCTTTGAAAAATAAATGTTTATATACTGAAAATTTAATAGTAACTGCCTCTGAGCAATGAGATTAGGAATTACTTTCTTAATGTTTTTGTTTGTTATATATAATATGTAACCACTAACCTCCAGCAGTCCAATGTTGTCTGTTCATTCTCCTTGATTCTGAGTAAGACTCTCTGATCTGCTTCTAACAGACAAACACAGACAAATATAATACCACTTTTGACTCTAGGTTTATAAAAGGTTTCTTCTATCATAGTCTCTCTCTTGCTGTTTTGTGAAATTGCTTTTCTTAGAAAGTCAGGTGCCATATTGTCGCACACAGGCTTATGTAGCAGAGGATGTATGTTTCTGGACTCAGCTGAAGAAATCATTTCCCTTCCTCTTTCCCCCTGCAACCCTAATCAAACCCTCATTGCACTTTCTGGCTGCCCCAAGTGAGTTTGACTGAAGCCCTACAATGAACTTTGAGCTAGATATGTGTGGCTCAGTAGTATTAAGTCTCTAGGTCCATATAAAGAGTCAGATAATAACAGTTATGGATGGATGTGGTAGGATACTGGAATGAGAACACCAAGTAGAGAAGAGGAGGGGAAAATTATGGGTAGAGACAGATAAAATTAATTAAGGGCATTTGAAGGGCAGAATATAAAACTAATATAATAGAAGCTTCCTAAAATATATACATATATGAAGGTGACTTAAATGAAGTTATCAAATAGTGGGGAAGACAGAGCCCCAACTGGATGTCTCTCCTTATCAAACGAAGTTTCTACTACCAGGAGTAGGTTACATCTAATTTACTTGTTGGCCAAAGAAATCCCATGGGAACTATCAAACAACCCAGGCTTTTTGCCAAGACTGTTCAGATTGTTCTCCACAAACTGACAGCAAGGCCCTGTTCCTGAAGACAACACCTACGCAATTCACTGAACATGGAAAAGCCAAGCTGGTACCTACCTACACAAAGCCTTCACCTCTATGTTCTAGAGTTTTTGGTACAGAAATTACTTTGCACACTGTGAAAGGAGAAACATAAACACCTACCTATCCACAAATCCTTTGATCTACAATGGTATCTGTTGTATTTTATAAGAAGAAAAAGAAGCCAGGAATATGTTTGGTGGAGGCACAATAAGGTGTTGGGGGAGGGGGTGCCTCTGTGGGCCCATGCTGAGATATTTCTTCCCCCTGAGGGACCAGCCACATGGATGGTATAGTATAGAATTGAGTTTATTCAGGGTATGGGGAGGGGAGTTGAAAGAAAGACAGAGAGAGATAAAGGGAGTAGAGGAGTAGAGGCCACCCATAAGCACGTGGACAGAGAGGGGGAAGGGAAATAGGAAGAGAGGGGGCAGATCAGGAGCAAGAGGAGAAGAGAGCAAGAAAGCAAGAGAGCAAGAGAGTGAGGAGGGGGCAAGCAGCCCCTTTTATAGTGAGTCAGGCACACCTGGATGTTGCCAGGTAACTGTGGAGAGGAGCCTAGACTAAATGCCAATAGTGTCCCACCTGTAAGATATGCTAGGGCAATGGCGGTACCAAGCTTGTGGGAGTAACCAACCCATTTTTTGATTTGACTTGAAACCAACTTCACAAGATGGAGCCTGTATCCAATACTACTTGGGTGGCATGTAGCAATCCAATGACTTCTAATGATATTCTGCTGTACTCATAGATCAACACCTTGCAGCTGCCATCAGAGAAGCTTCCTCCTGAAGCAGATGGCAGCAAATATAGAGACCAAGAGATAGACATGATACAAAGAGTGAAAGACCTTGGAACACTTGGCCTATGGGTTCTCAACCTTCCTAATGCTGTGACGCTTTGATATGGTTCCTCATATTGTGGTGACCCTCAACCATAAAATTATTTTGTTGCTATTTCATAGCTGTAATGTCCCTACTGTTACAAAGTATAGTGTAAGTATCTGCTATATGATTCTCCAGGGAGGTTGCTATCCACAGGTTAAGAACCACTGACCTAGCCCTAAGTGGTATCTCTCCATCAGATTTCTCTCCTTGGGGATGGGAATTAGGGAACTCCTTAGAAGAGGATGCGAAGGAGTGTAAGAATCATAAGGGATGGAGGCACACCATGGGTACAAAGCCTTCTAAATCAATATGAATGATGTACATATAAATGAACATGGAACATGCACAGGACCTGCAGAGGTTCACACTAGGTAGAGCCCTAGAATTGAAAGTAGAAGTGGACATACACCCATCCCTAACCCAAAATCTACCTCCACATGATAGGCACTTACGAAAGAAAATTTAGCTTCCCCCAAGAGGAGCCTTACTAAGAAAACAAACTACTCTTAAGGGTAGGCTCATGCCCCAGCTGTAGATGATCAAGACAAAATGAACTCAGTGGCCTCTTTGGAGGTTCCTTGTCTCATAATGTCATGATAGGGCTCTTCCTTAACTTTTAAAATTCATCTAATTATTTTTATTTTATTGTATTTATATTTTTCTTACCCCTTTCATTCTACAAGTCCTGGGAAATATGATTTCTGGTTTAGCAGTTGTCTTAGGGTTTTACTGCTGTGAACAGACACCATGAATGAGGCAACTCTTATAAGAACAACATTTAATTGGAGCTAGCTTATAGGTTCAGAGGTTAAGTCCATTATCATCAAGGCAGGAACATGGTAGCAGGCAGGCAGGCATGGTGTAGACAGAGCTGTGAGCTCTACATCTTCATCTGAAAGCTGCTAGGAGAAGACTGGCTTCCAGGCAGCTAGGCTGAGGGTCTTAAAGCCCATGTTTGCAGTGGCACACCTACTCCAACAAGGCCACACCTACTACAACAAGGCCACACCTCCAAATAGTGCCACTCTGGCTGGGCTAGGGCTGGGCTAGGCATACTCAAACCACTACAGCCATCCTATGGGATTTTTGAGTGTGCAAACAAGTGGCTCTCCATCTTCCTTCTGTTCATTTCATCCAATTCCAATGTGCTGGTTTTGGTTTTTATCTTATTGTACTTTATTATATTTCATTATGTTGCTATCCCATAAAAGCACATTTGTTTTATAATGACAGACACTAAGGGTGTGGATCCAGATACAAAGTGGGGTAGGGAAGAGCTGTGAGAATTAGAGGGAAGGGAAATTGTCATCAGAATAGAGTATGAGAAAAATACCTATTTCCAATAAAAGGGAAAACATAAACATCACTATTTGATGACACTGAATTGGTGGGTGTGTGTTGGGGAGGGGGGTTGTTATAGCAAGAGATCATGAATTGTCTCCACTAAACATAAACATGTTTGTAGTCACTGAAGAACGTCAGTTCATTTTTTTAGTCTCTCCTTGTTTTCTCAGTCCCTCCTTCCTTCCCTTTCTTTTTTTGTCAGAATCATGGAGCTGAAGAGAATTACTCGGGATGTTGGGCGTCTCGGCTCAGTGGCCTTGTCTAGTAGTATACGCACATCCCCTGTCTTCCCCTTCTTCTTGGATTAGGCTCACCTTTGTCATTTCCTGCTGCAAACGTTTGCCAAGATCTATATGATGCACGCGTATTCTTCGAGCAGAGAGTTCATGCCAAGATATGATCTTGTGCTTCTGGAAGAGTCAGCACTGGTGTCACAATAAAAACTCACTCTACCTTTGAAGGTGTCATTGGAGCCAGGTAGAATTTTGTGGGCAGATTTTTGTCTTGAAATTCTTCATTAGAAAGACGGGACAGCAGCCTGGGTGGAGTATGCAGCTGTAACTCCAGCCTTCCAGAGGCTGAAGAAGAGGCTTCCTGTGAGGTTAAAGTCATCCTGAGCTACAAAAACCCTGTACCCACAAAACACACACACACACACACACACACACACACACACTTAATTAAATTATATGTAATTATATAAATATATAATATATTTACATTATGTATAATTGTGTATTCAATAATATATATTTGCACATTATATATCAACATGTATTGATATATAATTATATACATATATATCATAGAGAGAGAGACAGGGAAGGGGAAAACATTAATTTCTTATCAAGTAAATATAATACATGGATTAGATTCCCCAAACACTGAATGAGTCATCTGTTCCTTGTTCAAGCTCCAGTGAGAGACACAGAATTAGAATATGAACATGAGGAGGAAATGATGAGGAATCAGGACACCATGTGATTGGGCATCTAAGCAGAGCTACACAAGCATGTCCTATCTTGAACTCACCTAGCACCACTCCCTGGAGAGTCACTGCACATCCAGCACTTACCACCGATCCCAGATTCCATATGACATGTCTGAATCAGGAATGATATGGTAATTCTCACAGTTACAGAGTGGAAAATATTTATAGTGTAGCAGCCGAATGTGTCTTTATTTCATATTCTAAGAACCCCACCACATGGTGGAAGTGAAAATGCTTTGAATAAGATGTGGGTGAGCCCCGGAGTCCCTGCCTCCGAAGCGAGATAGCTTTTTGATAGAAAACACTCTCCTTGTTCATCAGGGTTGCTAGCCTATGGTGAGCTTAATTAAAATCAATGGAGAAAAAAATTGAATACTAAGAAGAACTATTTGGGCCTCATGAAATGTAAATGAGTCGAAATATGAAATTCCCAAATAACCTTGGGTCGCGGACTCTGCTTAGCAATCACCTTATTGATCCATTGAAGGGCGTCTTTCTTCTTTTCCTCTCTTCCACTGTCTGTGACAGAATTGGGATGGGATAAAGCCTCCAGGTTGGAGCAGGAAACCCCACACTGCCTCTGTTGGCACCATCTCTCCATCCCTCAGTCACTTACTCTTATATTTCTCTATTAGTATCCCCTCCCCCATCTGTCTCTGTGCCTCTGTCTTCATACCTACACAGAAGAAAACAAGCCAGAAGTTGGTAGAAAAAGATTGTACTCTCCAGTGGCCTGGAATTGAACTTGCCCCTTAATTCTGAATGTGAGGAAAATGCATTTCTTCCTTATATCTCATTTGGACACAATTTTACTTTGTGCACATGTAATTCAAGGCCATAAAGAAGGAAGCTAAGCTGAAAACGCAGCCAGTTCAATGTGACCGATCTTCCTTTAAAGACATTTAATAGCAAATACACAACTAACAACAGAATGATTGAAAAAGTGTCTCCCCTACTGCTGAGTATTTTACCATGTGACTTTAGAGTTCTCACCACAAAAGCACAGTACTTCTTCTTCTGTTTCCACTTCCACAATACCTCTTCTGCTTTCATTGATGGAGAAGCGTCAGGTTCAAGTGTGAGAGGCAGTGGTTTGATATTTCAACATTACATCCCTGTGGTCAACTGAAGGTCCTTAGACTAGGTTGTAGAGGATGAATGAGGCACAGAGCAGAACCATGTTGCCCTGTCTGTCCAAGTGGAAGCCTACAAGACCCCATCCCTAAATTGATAAGCCCAACCCAGCAGAACCGCCTAGTCAGGCCACAGTTGATGCTAGACTCATAAGCACCAAATGCTTCTTACCAAGGGTTATGAGGGTTTTGTGGTTCCATTGCACGGCATTGTAACGGCAGTACCTAACCAACACAGCAGTACTTAATCTATACGCTCTGAAAAGATGACATGTATAAGAAAATGATTTGGGAAGTAAGCTAGTATTGACATCACTGGGCTCCATTATTGCTTCTGTATGTGTGTGTGTGTGTGTGTGTGTGTGTGTGTGTGTATGTGTGTGTGTGTGTATGTGTGTGTGTGTGTGTGTATGTGTGTATGTGTGTGTGTGTGTATCTGTACGCATGCATGCAGACACACATGTGTATGTCTAATGAAATGACCTAATTGGTCTTCTTCTCTATGGACCATTAAAGATTATATACATTTATCTGATTGTTAGGTAACTTTCCCACAGAAATTCATTCATTTGCTCCCTTAACAACTGCATATCAAATAGCTGTGGCATACTTGGCACCAAGGACGTGAAGGTGAATCAGCCAGAGAAGTACAGAAGAGCCAAACCTGTCCTTAAGGCCCTTCTTCCTCTTAGTAACACATTGTAAGATGGCACTCGAGGAACGGACAACTCTGCCCCAAACACTTGGTGCTGTTTCACTAGAACCATTGGCTATTAGGCTCTGTAAATACTATTTCCAGCTTAATAATCTATTAAACATGGTCCAAATCAAAGAGAGATGGGATTGGTGTATTCCCTAGTCCATAATGTCACATCTCAAGGGAAGACTTCCTTTGAAACATGAAACTCTTGACACTGGCAGTATGGAAACTGAAGCACATGTCACTCAGTGGGTGCCAGGGACCTATATTATGTCCTACTGTTGCTTACAGAATTTTCAATATTCCCTTATCCATTTCTGCTACTATGTATGGCAGCTTATAGCCGTGGTAATCATTTCCTGTGTTTGAAAAAGAGATGAAAGCGTTCATGGATGAAAGCAAGTTGGATTTAATCTCCTTCTCTCTCATCCAGTGCATGGTGCTGATCATTTTCAGAAAGAAAAAAAAAAAACACGACTTAAGCTCATTTTTGTCATGAAAAAAAAAAAAACTAGTTTCATAATAATCAGATGGGCAATTCCTAGTGTATACAATTCTAATATAATTACCAGGAGGAAATGTAGAGGGAGTTGCAGGTTGGAGATAAAGAAAAGCCTGTGAATTTTGTATTAATGTCTCAGACTCTCTTATTTGTGCAAGTAATCAATCTTTGGGAGAGTAGAATAGTAATTCTTTGTGGGAGAAAAAAATGACAAGAGTCAGAGGAAGAAAAAAAAAAGATAATCTGAGTTCCATTCGGTACACAGCAGGTCAGCTGTGATTGACAAAGCTCATCACAAAACTATAGCTCACAGAGAAATCCCAGTAGCAGAGTCTCATTTACAGCCAGAGCAGTGTTAATGACATGTTTAACAGCTGCTTGTTGACGTTCGGAATCTGCATTAACCCCGCAGTGCAGTGAACAGAGAAATGAGGGAAAGTATTGAAATCAAGCCTTCGTTACTCTGACAGGCCAGGTGAAAGGCTGGTCTGGGGGTCGCCATGAGCCGAGTAAGAGGCCCGGAAGGTGGAGGGTTCAACTGCATGGACAGACCATCTTGGAGATGACAGGGTCTGATCAATAAACACAGAGGGCTATAGAAGCAAAGCCCCTCATGTTCAACTCAAACAATGAGACAGAAAGTCTGGCAAAGCAGAATGAAGTCACGGCTCGAGACGCCAAATATTATGCCAGCGTTAGAGCTGCCAGAGATGAGGTCAGTGTTGGATCCGGTGACTGCTATAGCATCAGGAAGATGAAGAGATGGTGTTCCTGCAAATTTATTTACCCCTGGGAATATTGTTTATTCATTTCAGCTGGAAAAGCAATGCAGTGCATGAATCATGGCTTACTTTCTAAACTTCTGAAAAATCATATTGAGTTAGCACCAAAGACAGTTGGTGAGTCCATAGCTCCCAGACAATGTGGCAGGTGAGAGACAAATCCTCTTTCCAAGAGTGCCTGTGCCTTTTGGACCCAGGAATAAGAACTGGGAGAAGATGGTTTTTATGGGGTCCACTGACTAAATGGTTTTCTTCAAATGGTTCATGTGTTCTGTGGACGTGAAGCTCCAGCCTGACATTAGAAGAGGACATCTGCCATTTTGAGCAAAGAAAGACTGAGGAAAGGCAGGGCATTTGGAGGTAGAATTCCATCTCCTCTACATTTAAAAATAATGAATAAATAACCCCAAGCATCTTATGCAAAGCTCTGTTTTTATTTATACCATGGGAATGATACACATCATGAAGTTGCTAGCTGTAAGGATTAAAATAAATGCCTAAAACCACAGCACTGACAAACCCTCCATAAATGTGTCATTCTTGCCCCCATCTAAGACTCATATAGATGTTCCAGTCTGCCCAGGGCATCTCACTAGCACACACTAGTCATCAAAATGCCCCTGCCCACTGGTAGAATGTTAGCTCTCGGAAACTAGTGCATTTTCCTCTTTATCCCCTGATTTATCCCAAATACCTAAACTCAGCCTCCAGCACATAATAGCTACTCAGAAAATATTTGGAAATGAACACATCTTCTATACCAATTTGAAGAGTCTTCTTGCAGTTGGCCTTTGGCTTCTGTTGAAATCTTCATTTGCTTAAAAGAAAACAGCCCAAGTCCCAGGGTTTAGGGTTGTGGAACCAATTTCAGTAATGCTGTCATTTTGCAAATAAGGGAGAGAGAGAGAGAGAGAGAGAGAGAGAGAGAGAGAGAGAGAGAGAGAGAGAGAGAGAGAGAGAGAGAGAGAGAGGAGAGAGATTCTTGGTCTAGGCTAAGGAAGTTGAAGAATAAACACTGAATATTTCACCAACACTGCAGCTTCTTGCTGCACAAGTTGCTGGGATCAAGGAGTCATCAACCATGGAAGGTCTGGAGGGTCTCAAGTCACAAAAGCAGACTCACATGCCCTTCATCCTCTAAGCCCATCTTACTTTTCAGACCTTCATCTTTGCCATTCCATATGAATAAGAGGATTGGAGAAGGTCTCTGCTTGACCATTCATCTGTTCAGCTTGATGACCTTGCAGTGATCATCCTGCACAAGGGCATACTGTCCCTGGAGAGATCCTGTACAGTGGCATGCTATCCTCTGGAGGGATCCTTCACAGGGGCATGCTATCCCTGGAGAGATCCTGCACAGGGGAATGGTATTCATGGAGGGTTCCTACAAAGGGGCATGCTATCCCTACTCCCTTTATTTGTATTCCCACTCAGAAGTGAGTAGCTCTTTCAAAGATGGGCTTTGCAGCCCCATTTTCACATGAATTCATTTGGAAGTAAAGTAGTTCCTTGAGCAAAATGGCAAGTCGTTTATGCAACATCTAGCATGTTTACTCTCTGTCCAGTAAGAGTGAAACAGAGCAGGGTCAGCTAGCACTAGCAGTGATGTCTCTCAGGGGGTTAGGGCCTTACCAGAGAATTCAGTAGGCTGAAGGAAGAGAGGAGTACTGGGCAAGAAAGAAGACGGACAGTAAGAACAGGGAGAGGGAGAAAACAAGCAATTCTGTAGCATTTCAACTGTTGGTTTATCATGTTACTTACTATTCCCCATAATCTTATACACAAATGCATTGCAGTTACTCATTGCATAATATCAGGGCTATATTCTGAAGTCCATCATCACATAATTAAGTTGCATGAAAGTCACATAATATGCTTATACAAACCTAGATGCTATCAAATACTACATAGCTTAGCCTCTGTGACAGTCTATTGTTGCTAAGCTATATAACTGAACCATGTGGCACTGTGCTGAATCCTACAGGTAACTGTGACACACTCTCCACTACTCTTGCATGACTACACATAGAAAAAGCATAGCGAAATACCAGAAGATAGGGATTTTTTCAGCTCCATTATAATCTTATGGGCCCAATGCCATATGAGAGCATTGACTGAAACCTGTGGTGTACCATGTCTGTATTTCTCCCTGTTCTGAGAGAAAATAAAAATGCCTAAGGCAAAATGAATGCCTAGCTTTGTATTCTCTCAGTGTTGGCAGTGCAGAATTGAAAGCTTTTCTGAAGTCCTTCTCATCCAGAACGCTAGTACTGCAGCTTTGCTTTTTGATATTTTCACATATCCATGGCAAATCGTGTTCTAAAAATACTAAATGGAAAAAAACTCTAGAAATAAATTATATTTAAGTTGTAAATAGTGTACAATCTTGTCTAGATTGATAAAATCTCCTGCAACCCATTCTCTCTGAATCTCTGTATGACCTTACGCACCTTTGTGGTCCACATCTTGGTCATTGAATCAATGTTGTAGCATCAAATGCTTATATTCAAGTAATCCTTATCTTACTTAATGATTCTATCCCAAAAAGAACTAACAATAACAATTGGGATATGCCAGAGAAGTTGTAATATGCTTTTTAAAAAAAATAGATAAGATAAAAGTTTTCAACTTTGTAATCAAAGAAAAGTAAAAGTTGAGGTTGATGTGATAGTTTGAACATGCTTGGTCCAGGGAATGGCACAATTAGGAGATATGGCTGTGTTGGAAGAAGTGTGTTACTGTGGGGATGGATTTGAGCCCCTCCTCTAGCTGCCTGGGAGATTCAGTCTCCTCCTGTTTGCCTTCAGATCAAGATGTAGAACTTTCAGCTTCTCTTGTACCATGCCTGTCTGGATGCTGCCATGCTTCCACGTTGATGATAATGGACTGAACCTTGGAACCTGTAAGCCAGCCCCAATTAAATGTTGTCCTTATAAGAGTTGCCTTGGTCATGGTGTCTATTCACAGCACTAAAAG
>JADRCD010223208.1:0-11597 GCA_019843815.1 Montemys delectorum
CTTTCTCTAACTCCTTCATTTCCTCCTTAATTCTTTAGTGTGAAACTAGGATGACATGTACCATATTTTCAAGTTTTGCCGCCAGCTTAAGATGTAGTCTGACCCCTTTGGATTGCATTGTTTTTGTGTGCAGGTCCCCAGAGAATATTTACCAAGTTTATTGTTTCTTAGAGGGTTTTGGAGGAAGTCCCTCCAGTAGCACTGTTCCTGTAAACTCTTCCTTTTAAAGGCATTTGCAGCTGCATAAGATGGAAACTTTAAGAGGTGGGATCTTGCCCTAAAGGCTCCTTTTCTATTGCCCCAGCGCAAAATGAGACCTTTCTGTTCCCTGGGCCCATGTCTTGAGCAATTGCAACGTCATTCTCAGTTCCTGTATTAAATGAAACTTTAAACTCACTCCCCTCAGCCCACAAACTGTGTTTTTCCTCTTTCTGCTCCATCCATTGCTCCTTTCACTATAAACTAAGATCAGTAAGCAGAAACCATGGTACAACCTTAGTGTGGTTCTGTCTGGATATTTCTTTTTCCAAATAAATCGGCCTACTCAGGTCCTGAGGATCCAGGCAGAACGCAGCCAGAGTCTCTCCCATAATATACCATGAATAGTTCCTCTATCCAGTGGGTCCCTTATTCCTCTCTGAAACCTCATGAGCTGGACATCTTTTAGGCATTTTCTCTCAGAATTGGTCTGTTCTAGCTGAAGTTCCAAGCTATTCCACCATTTCCAAATGCCTAAGATCCATAGGTCTATCACAGCAACAAGCAACAGGTACACTACTTAGTAGCAATTCTATTGCCTTCTGCTTTCTCTTGCTTACATAGTTACTCTCTCTTTGTAAACATTTGGGGAAGTTGGTTTTTGAGACAGGGTTTTTCTCTGTGTAGGTCTGCACTATCCTGGAATTCACTCTGTGGACAAGGCCCGCCTTAAACTCAGTGATCTACCTGCCTCTGCCTCCTGAGTGCTGGGATTAAAAACATGTGCCACCACTGCCTTTTTAACAATTTAGATTGATGAATCTATTTTCAGAATTTTTTGTTGTTGTTGTTTTGTTTTTTCGAGACAGGGTTTCTCTGTATAGCCCTGGCTATCCTGGAGCTCACTCTGTAGACCAGGCTAGCCTCGAACTCAGAAATCCGCCTGCCTCTGTCTCCCAAGTGCTGGGGTTAAAGGCGTGTGCCACCACCACCTGGCTTATTTTCAGAATTCTTTACTGGTCTACTTAAGGTTATCATTTCCCCCCTAAAAACTGTATCTAAAAGGTATGCCACACAGCATTTTCCCTATTACTCATTTCAAAATATTTTCTAAAGTTCCTTGTGATTTCTTGTATTAACTATGGGATTTTTATAACTATATTTTATGTCATGTAAACATTTAGAGATTTCAGACTGTTGTGTTAAATTTTCTAAGGCCTAGCTTAACCATGCTGTGATCAGAGACACGATTTGCATGCGATCCAGCCTTTGGTTTTATTCTGACTCCTTTGTGGTTCAATATATGATCAAAAGTTTTCATGTATTCTTTATGGGCTTGGAAGGGAAGTGCACACTACAGTCATTGGAAAATGTGTTCTTCATGTTTCCTTATGGTACTACACGAGCCATATGGTAATTATTACAGTCAAGTGTCTGTATTATTACTGGGTTTTGATATTGTCATTTTATACATGTTTAAGAAGTTTTTTTAATTACAGAGCATTTTTAATTAAAATATATTTACATCATTTTCTCCCTCCCTTCTCCCATTTGCAACCCTTCTTTTGTATCTCACCCTTTGTCAAATTCATGGCCTCTATTTCTTTAATTGTTGTTCTTTCTTTCTTTCTTTCTTTCTCTCCTTCTTTCTCTCTCTCTCTCTCACATACACACACACAGACACACACACACAGACACACACACAGACACACACACAGACACACACAGAGACACACAGACACAAGTACATTCATTCCTAAATATATAATTATAATCTGCTCTATCCATATGTTAACATATGCATATATACATATATATTATGTATTGTGTAATACATATATATATATAATGTATGCCAATATATACACATGTATATATTGAGCTAGCTCTACTCCATGCCTATAACTTTCTGCAGCAGATGTCCCATGGCCCTAGCATCTCTAATATCCTGGAGTCTCTATGTAAACTTGAACTTCATCTTCTCAATTTTACACACACATATATATGTATATATGTGATTTCAGAGCTGACCGTTTGGTATTAGTAACCAGTCTGAGGGCCCTTCCCTGGCCCTCTGATCTCCAATATTCCTCAGCTTTGTATAGTTCTTTTTCTATGGTTGGGGCCCCATGAGATTTCCCCTTTCTGTGTTAGTATGCTTGCTGGTATTGAGCTTCTTCCAGTCTTGTTTAGGCAGACATATCGTTAAGGTACCATGGTGAATACTTCCCTGCCATTTCTAGGAGATACACTCTCACAGCAGACTTCCTGTTCCCGTGGTTGTTACAATGTCCCCAGCAGACTTCCTGTTCCTGTGGTTGTTACAATGTCCATACCCCTCTTCCTCTCTGATTCCTGAGCCTTAGGTATAGGAACTGTGTCACAGATAAATCAGTGGTGGCTGCTCACCACAAGATCATCTGTTCTCTTTCATTCTGATCCACGTGGTTTTCTCTTAATGGTCTCTGTCTGTTACAGAGGGATATTTCTTTAATGAGGGCTAAGACATAAACTTATCTGTGGGTATAAGAATACATAGTTAGAGTGTTGGAGAAATGACTTAGAGGTTAAAAACACTTGAGTGCTCTTTCCAGAGGTCCTGAGTTCAATTCCCAGCAAGCACATGGTAGCCCCAAATCATTATAACGAGACCCAATTCCCTCTTCTAATGTGCATGAAGACAGAGTACTCATACACATAAAACTCATGAATAAATAAATCTAAAAAGGGTGGCAGTCTCTAGCCCTCTGAAACTGTAACTTCAAATACATATTTAGAATGTAGTTGGGAATTGTGCTGTTTGAGGAAAGTAGCATTTGTACATTTTCCTCCAAGATCCATGATTTCACTAGCCCTGAATACTTGGCTAAGTTTTCTGATACCAGATATGATCTCCTTGTTAACCAAGCTGTACGTCCAGTTAGAGAGCTGGAGGGTACAACCAAGCTATGTGTGCCACTATTGCACCCTTAGGGATACCGTGCTGTGCTGCTCACCTCGGGTCATAGGCGTCATAACTGGGCATTAGTGTTGGCTGCTTCCTCCCTTGGCAGCATGTGTGTCACCTCATGGTGCGATGCAAGCTGGTTCTCAGAGAGAGATTTGTCTTTCTGACTCTGGGTTACTCTCACTCAGTTTGATATTTTCTGGTCCCATCCATTTACCTGTTGAAGTGGAGAGGATCTACACCCAGATCATGATTATGGATAGAGGTACATAGCTGATGCAAAGGGTGGGAACCCCAGCTGTAACTCCAGGGGGTTGAGTTGTTTCTGAGTCTTTTTTTCCCCCATGGAGATAATACTCAAATTTCACCAGCATATTTTTCCCTATGTTATTGTTTGTCTTTCTGTTAAAATTTGAGTAACCTGAAGAAGTTACCAGGTATTCTCATCCACTAGCCTATCTTTCTCTTAAAAGGTAACTGTCTCTGGGATGGTGTTTGACAGAGAACTTAGCATCTAGGAACATGTAACTCAATTCTGTCTTTGGCTCCTGGAAGTCTTAACTCACTTCTGACACATTTAAGGACAGAAGTCTTGTCAGAGTTCCAGAGGAAAAAGATGAATCAGCCTCTATAAGGCCAATGCTTTTACTTAAAAACAAAAGCAAATTTATTCTTCACTAAATACAAATGCCGAGTTTTTTTGTATCAACTATTGTATTAACTTCCACAAAATTGGTGGCTTAATATAACAGAAATTTATTCTCTGACATTTCTGAAGAACAGAACTCCCTTTAAATTTTTTAAAGATAAATTTTGAATTTGTGTGTGTGTGTGTGTGTGTGTGTGTGTGTGTGGTATGTGTGTGTATATGTGTGGGTAGGTGTGGGTGGGTATGTGTGTATATATGCATGTGTGTGATATGTGTAGGTATGTGTGTATGTGTGTGTGTATGTGTGTGTGTGTGTGTGTGTGTGTGTGTGTGCACCCTTGCGCGAGTGCTACAGCACGGGTGTGGAGGTCAGAAGGTACCTGTGGCAGTAGGGCTGTGCTCCTCATAAGGCTCTAAGAAACAATCCTCCCTTGTCCCATCAAGCTTCTGGTATTCTTACACCTCCACCACCTTTCCAAGTCTTACTCCACCCTAACCCTTTCCAACCCCTCAACACGAGGTAGGAGAGAAAGAAGGTTTGAGGGAAAAGGGAGTGTAGACCTCTATAGCCTACTTCCTGATGATTAGGAATGTCTTGTTTCTTGGGACAAGTCCAATCTTTGTTGTCAGAATATGCAGCAATCCAGTAATCCAGCAAACCAGCAACGGCAAGATGAACCAGCAGCAGGAGGGGAAGCAGCAGCCACTATAGGCCTTCTTGGGGCTCTCCCATTTTTATTCTCTCCAGAGTCCTCAAAACTAAACTATTTGCGGCTGGCAAAAAAAATCACACCCCTGCTAATGCACGAGACAAATCATGGTCACCTTCTGTGAAACAGCCTCTTATCCCACGTCTGGGATTAAAACAGAAACATGTTCACTTAGCATAACTGGGTTTTTAAAGAAACTCAAACCCATTACTACATCTGACTTCTTCCTTTCTGTTGCTTGCTAGGGCTCCTGTTGTTGGTCTTATGTTACCAACAATAATGTAGAACTATCTCTTCCCCTGAGCATTTCACCCCTTAATTATGCTTACAAACATCATTTTCTGGATTGTACTGAGTCCACATGTTTTGGGGATTAGACTCTCCCACATATTTTTAGAAGTCGCCTCAATCTACCTTTTAAAATTTGTTTTTGAGGAATGGAAACATACCTGTGAAAACCAGCTGCTTCCATAGAGGCCAAGGCATGCCTTAGGCATCGACATTGTTCATTGATCTACAGCAGCATGCCTGTTTTTTTAATGTATGGTCCAAACAATGAGATAAATTTGATTTTATTATTCATTTTATGTTTCCATTTAAAAAATACACCAAGACTTGAAATAAATTGTTGAAACACATTGAAATAACTACTAATGACTGTCCTTGTGTATGCCTCTCTGGTACACACGCAAGTTTTTCTCTACACTGTTGTCAAGGAGAATTAGTAGATGAGACTAAAAGGGTTTTTTAATGAGCATTGCCAAATTGCCTTCTGTTAATCAGCTGTATACACCTCTAACAAAATACCTGAAATCATCAACTTAAGGAGAAGAAATGTTTATTCCAGAATCATGTTTTCAGAGATTCAGTCCGTGGCTGATTGTCTATGGCTTTGGACCTGTGCTGAGGCAGGAGGGCATAAGAAAATGTGGTGAGCCACACTGCTCACCACTGTGGTGGCCAGGAACTAGAATATGGAGTCGGAGGAAGGCATGGAGTCCCACTATCACCTTAAGAACATCCCCATGGTAAGCACAAGTCTCCAACTACACTTCACCTCTTAAAGCCTCCAGTTCCCCTGTGTAGGCCTTTGGGGGCCCAACTAACACTTCTCTGAGTAGCATATGACAGTGGCTTTCCTTTCAGGCCCCCAGCAGCTAGATACTATCCATCATTTACAATACACAGGATGGAAATGGATGTTGTCTGAGCATGAGTGTCCCTGATAGCTGGTGAATTCCAGCTCCATATTTGTGTCAGAGAACCTGGATGTTTCTTCTACCTCCCATCCCCCTCAGTCAATTCTCTTTTAGTGGCTTGTAAGAATTATTCTTACTTATATATACTATAAGTCATCTGCCTATTACACATGCTTTAATCACTTTCTTTCACATGGTTGCCTTTTAGCATTGTTTATGGAACTGTATAAACATTCTCATTTATTTTTTATTTTTAATGAAATATAGATATTTTGTCTACAGTAGCATGATGTAGGTGAAAGAATAATGTCTATGCTTATGGCATGGTCTTGGCCTCTATGGGAACACCTTGTATTCAACAGCCGTGTTTCCACTCCTTAAAAATAAACTTTAAAAAGAAAAAAGTGCCAATTCCTGGAGAAGAAAGATGGTATGTAGAGCTTTCAAGTTTTCATTTCTAACATTGTCAAATTTATCAGTGTTTCTTTTACCTAGTGTGGTGGGGGGTTTGAACGAGAATGGTTCCCATAGGCTCATACATTTAAACACTTACTTGGTCTCTAGTTAGTAGAACTGTTTAGGAAGGATTAAGAGGCCTGATTTTAGGGGAATCCCACAAAAGAGGAGGAAGAAAGACTGTAGGAGCAAGAGGGGTGGAGGATAGCAGGAGAACATGGGCCACAGGATCAACTAAGCAGGGCTCATAGAGGCTCACAGCAACTGAATTTACAAACTCAGTGGCCCATGTATGGGTCTGAGCTAGATCCTCTGCATATACCTTATAGTTTTATAGCTTGGTGTTCTTGTGAGTCTCCTGACAATGGGAGTGGGGATGTTTCTGATTTTTTTGCCTGTACTTGGGATCCTTTTTCTCCTACTGGGTTGCTATGTCCAGCTGTGTAATATGAGGGTTTGTGCCTAGTCTTATTGTATCTTGTTATCCTGTGTTTGGTGAGTCTCCCTAGGAGGCCTGCTCTCCTTCCTTCCTTCTTTCCTTCCTTCCTTCCTTCCTTCCTTCCTTCCTTCCTTCCTTCCTTTTATTCTTTGTTTTTCTTTTTTGAAGGGAAATAAAGGACTTGGTCTAGGGGAGAGGCGAGGTAGGGATAGGGACTGGGAGAAACAGAGGAAGGGGGAACTGTGGTCAGGATGCAATGTGTGAGAGAAGAATAAAGATTAAAGGTGTCTGGTCTTGTTGGAGGTGTGTTACTAGTGTGGGTTTCGAGGTTTCAAAAAACTCATATTCTCAGTCTCCCTCCTCTTCCTCCTCCTCTTCCTCTTTTTTATCCTCCTCCTTCTTCCTCTCTCTCTCTCTCTTTCTCTCTCTCATTCTGTGTCTCTGTCTTTCTTTTTCTCTCTGCTTCATGGTTTTGTCTTAAGATGTGAACTCTCAGCTCCTGCTCCAGTGCCATGCCTGCTGACCTTCTGCCATTGTGGCCATGGACTCTAACTCTCTGAAACCATAGCCCAAATAAATTCTTCCTTCTGTAAGTTGCCTTGGTCATATCTCATGAGTGAAATACAAATGTAATTAAGATACTTTCTGTCAGTATTTTATTGGAAAAAGGCTTTCTCTAAAAAATATGAATGCACAGTACTAGGTTCACAAGTCACCCAAGGGCTGCCTTTGCCTATAATTCTTTCACTGAGTCTCTCTCACACAGCTTGTGAGATGCAATACTTGGTTACTTTTGTAGATAAATAGTTGGCATATGTTTATTTATTCAATTAACATTTACCGCACACTTCTCTGTGTGAGACCCAGTACTTCGTGCATCTGTGGAGATGCAGTAGGGAGTGAAAGAGACCAGGCCCCATGTTCCTGGACTCATGGAGTCTATTGGAATGAGCATACATAAAACATGCATATTCCTGACACAAGCATGCATATTCCTGACTCACTGCAACATGAGGAAGGCCAGAGTACTGTCTGAGAGACTGATGCAAGACTACCTCCATGACAACTCTCACCATTCTACAATCTACTCCCTGACTGACCTCTCTTGCTTTGACCAACATACTGTTTGTCTTCAGAGCCATCTCACCTGACAGGATCAGCTCTCCAGGCTTGACTGCACCCCTCTCTCCCAGGGTGGCTTGCTGACTAAGCACAGCATGAGTCACTTTCTCAGAGAGAATCCAAGTTCTGAGAAACTAAGACGACGACCAGATGACAGAAACAGCAAACCCCTGGCGTAAGGGATTTGGAACATGTAGGGGTGGAAAAAAAAGCACTCTGGACTTGTCAGATGAACCTGATCCAGATAAAACACTGGGCGCCAGATGAACAAACAGATAACGAAGTAAATAAAAGTGCATTTTGACTGCAGCAAGGGACAGTGGCATGCAAATGCCTTTAGGAACCCCTTATTGTAGTAATGGTGACCTTGTTACAAAACAAAACCTAAGTGTCCAAGTTCTCAGTGAAACCAGACATAGAATCTATGAGCCCACACTTTCCCTTCTGTTTTATGAAGGGCAAGTCACCATGTGCTACAAGATTCATGACCCTAGAAGAAAGTCTAAACTGGCAAGTGAAGGCTCTCCCACATCTTCCTCACTCTACCTTGAGAGGCTGTTTAACCTCACTCGCTTTGCTTGTTTCTCTACATGGGACAGTGGTAATAACAATGGTCTCCTTGACTCTTTTGGATGCTTAACACACTATATGTATTATTTCACAAACTTTTGACCCCTAACTTATTGCCTAGCACAAGTGTAAGTGGCAATAGAAGCCTGATTCTTTGATTGGCTATGCTTTCGTTATTGGGGGGGGGGAATTCCTCAAGTACTGAGGGTACAACTCCCGAGTGGGTGTGTAGCTGGTCTCTGCAATCTCACAGAGGCTCCCAGAAGCCTGAGACACATTCCATAGTCTGCAGTCCTGAACTTACAGGAACCCGAGTGGAAAGGAGATCTCTGACACAGCTGGCCACTTTCTATGTAACAAGCAAACAGAATATTGATTATTTAACTAAATATAAAGCAATGGTAAAACTTGAACATATGCCTCCTCAATCAGGCTTAGGAAAAGAGAAGAAAGCTCAATCCAGCCACAGCATTTTATCACCCAACTCAAGGCACAGAAGAATGCCTGGTACAGGTTTTCCCCCACATGGCACAGGGCCTCACACCCAAACCCAGGGCTCTGTCCTGCAACCTGGGGGGCTTGAGTCCACTCAAATATTTTGACTCTTCTATTTGTCAGTCTTGCCGTCTCTCCTTTAGGTATGAAAGACCAACCTAGGAGCTGTCTGATGATGTATGGCACCACCTCTAAACCTTTCCCTGGGTATTCAGGGTGACTTTAGCTTCACCGCTAAAGTGACATAGCACACTGCTCTGGAAGACCGGCACCCGCGGTAGAGAGGAACTCTGTCTGAACTACACACAGCCCTCAACTGGCCAGGGCATGGAATGCCAAGGAATTCTTAGACAGGTAAATCCTGCAAGTTTGTCTACCTGAAAAGATAAAGTTCATTCTAGAAAAAAAATAAAATAAAATGCTTTGGTGACTTCAATTAACAGCATATCTAGAAAACCCAAGGAGGGTTACTCAGAAAAGAGGACAAAGTTGAAATGTTTCATCTCCAAAGTATCTTGGTGGTTGTTTGGGAAGGGAATCTGCTATTTCAAATTACAGTTTTCTTAGTAATCCTTCAGAAACAACTTCAAAAACCAAGGGCTGGGTCAAATGCCCACCGGGATATGAGCTTATTGCTCACAGTTAAGGTCAGGCCTGTGACAGACAGTAAGGTGGTTAATCCTGGGTTCACAGCTGTGAGGCCAGATGGAAAAAACATAGTTTATAAAAATAGTCCTGGAAAATAAAAGCTACTTTTTCTCTCTAAATGCAGAATACATTTCTCTGATAAATAAGGAAGCTGTGCTTATTAACAGAGGCTTAATAAGATTGTACCCTCAGATACCCTGGAGATACTACTGCTCTCTTCCTCAGAAGGCAATGATGGTGGGCAGCTTGGGGTCACTTCCTGCCCTCTTCCAAGTGCTGGCCACAGCCTGTGGACATGGCTGACCAGGGCACAGAGCCACATGACTCATCTTTCTTCCACCATTTGGATGTGAGGGCAACTATGTCTCAGGAAGACACAGTTCTATTTCATTTCTCCTAACGTGGCGCTGGACAGCGTGAAGTTGAGGCTGGGGGCTCTGACTTCCTGCCTTACCTGTGGCAATGGACTCAACACACAGCCCCCAGTCAGCCTCAGAATGACAAAGATGGCGCAACCTGAGACCCTCCTGGACACAGCAAGCAGCAGAAATACATGCCCTAAAACCGGGCCTAAACCTCGGAGACAAGAGCTCTTGGCAGTGCCACTCATGATGGTAGACAGAGACTTAAATGGTTCATTCATTTCTTCAGTCTGAATATGGATGTGCTTTTCTTTACTGGGGAAAGTCACATTTACTTTCTTCACAGTTGGCACCAGCATCCCACTAAGGGAAGGCTACAGTTGGTTTGATCAACAGTGGCATACCTTCATTTCAACACTCTGTTCAATCCTCCCTTCTCCTGCGCCTTGCCCCCTCCTAAATGCACTGTAAGAATTTAGTACAGTCACGTGGTTAATGATGGTCTGAGAAATATGTGGGTGGATGATTTTATCAATGCATAAATAAAGCAGCATATATCATGTTTACACAAACCTAGACAATATAGCCTGCTACACCCTTAGGCTCATAACCTGTTGCTCCAGGCTACAAATCTGTGTAGATGATACTGTACTGGGCACGGGCAATTGAAAAGCAGTAATAACTAGCTGAGTACCTAAACATAGGAAGGGCACAGTAAAGATTGTTGGTGACATGAATTTTTCAGCTCTTTTGGTTGGATCCACAGGTACGTATGTGGTATGTTCTTCAGTAAAATGTTGCTATGCCTCATATAACTATAGGCGTAACCATCTTGTGTTCCTTAAGTCTTAGAGAAGAGGCAAGAACGATGGTCCCCGTGAAGAGAGATGGAGAAGGCAGAACCATCTGCAGATGATGAGAGAAATGGCAGAAACCAGGAATGAGCAGAGGCGTCTGCAGCAGACAGACTGAGAGGAGCTGACCAGTGAGCAGAACGGCCCCCACACCCTACAACCAGGAGGCAGAGAATGGGGAGACAAGCAGAACTGAGTAGGCAGCCTTGGTGTCTTTTTATGGAAAGGGGCTTTCCAAGTGGTGGCCACTTCAGTTCAACGAGTATTTTCTCACTATGTCTGTGACAACACCCATGGATAATCCACTCGGTGATGCGTTCTCTCAGGAGTATGGTAACAGTCTATTGGACAGATTTTCCACTGTTTAGTAGACACTTCCATTAGACTCTTTGAGAAATTCATATGTTTTGCTAATAAGGAGAACCACCTCAGAACATTTCTAGATAAGAAGCTTTTTTTTTATCATTATTAGGATAATTTTATCACAATAAATTGGCAGTACGGAATTTACCATGTCCAAAGGTATGGAGGTTTTGAATCTTTGATAAATATTAATAAATTGGTTTCTACTGCTATTGGCAGGAATAAGAACCCCAATTTCTCTGTTCAAGGAAAGTTCTCTATAAAATACCTTGCAGAAAGATGGTCCTGCGGTTGAAGTATTTCAGACATTATTAGAGGTCAAATTATTAAATCAAAAATATGCAGATTTGGGTTTTGGGGTGATAATGTCACTGTGGCAGTTACTCTCGATTGCCAATTTGATGAGATCAAGAGTCACCTTGGAGAAGAACCTCTGGGCATGCCTGTGGGAAATGATCTTGGCCCAGAGAATCCAAGATGATTCCAAAGAAGAATAAAATTAGAAAAATGTGTTACACTAGATTTCAAGATTCACTATAAAGCCACAAAAAAGAGAAGAGTGTAATATTGTTGTTAAAAAAAAAA